>JAMZAV010002385.1:0-138324 GCA_024449915.1 Sweltsa coloradensis | reverse complement strand
ACCTAAGTGCTAGTTGTTGTTGTTGTAGTATATTTCTTACTATTGCCAATTTGATCGGGGGAGGGCCTAGGTTTCTTTTCTACTCTTTCTTACTTCTTATCCTAACTTGGTTTCTTGCCCCTTACACCCTCTCATCTCTTCCACTATCCTTTTCTTTTCTTCTTTAATGCTCATCCTCTTCCTCACTAGCAGGTCCACCGTTCGGCAGTCGCTTCAGCCTATTTTGAAAGCTTTAACTGTTTTTTCCCCTACAACCCCTTCAGTCAGCCCATTCCAACTTCCCTACGTCGGTTTTCCAAGATCCCCTCTCATACTTCCATGTGTTATCCTTATCCCCTCTAGCATTGTATGTAACTTTCTTTAAATAGGCCTATTTATTTAGGAAGTGGCTATTTAACCGTAGCTACGGGAAAATTACGATTCTCAATTCGTCCGTAGCATGAACGAGATCAGCGGAAATAATCGAAGGTATCCGAATCGTCCGCCGGATACCACGTAACTAGGCCAATAGCTTCAAATATCACAGTGCATTGTGGCAGAGTGGTAGCGCGTCCGAATTCTATGCGAGAGGTCGGCGGTTCAAATTTTCGTTTGGTCGTTTTTTTTTTTTACCATTCTATTTGGGTCCATGTTTTTTCTGCAAATGATTTCATTACATTCGGCCCGTCGCAACACAATTCTAGATGATAAAAGCGTTTAAAAAGTGCTGCGCCGCGCTAGTTCTAGGATACAATCGATAAGAGCGCACCCGAAATCCTTTTCGTTAAAAACGAGTTTAGATTTAAAATAGCAACGTTAAAGGTTTGGTAAGTAGAGTATTTTATTAAAAAAACGAGTTAAGATTTAAATAGCAACGTTAAAGGTTTGGTAAGTAGAGTATTTTATTGAAAAGGTTGGTAGGTCTACTAAGTAATGTCATAATAAACATGGCGCGCCGGCATCAGTGAAATGGTAGTGTTTGTGTTCAATCTTTATTAATTATAACATAATTCGTATATTTTCAGAGTGGTTATTATCTGGTTATTATTGAATTAACGTAATTTACTTCCCGTTCCTACGGTTAAATTAGCAGGCCTAATTTTCCGTACCCACAGTTCGAGTACCTTCGGTGATTTCCGCCGATGTTCGTTCATGCTACGGACGAATTGAGAAACGTAATTTTCCCGTAGCTACGGTCGAATAGCCTCAGCGATTTATTTAATCTTACTAACCTTCATTGTTCCTCATGATACCTATACATTTTTCCCAGCCTGTCATTTTTCCTTCTGTCCTCTAGTTTCTCCCACCCTAGATCATTGACCATGCCTGTAACACTTTCATATGTTTCTTTCCATCTTCCCATTGACGAGCTGTTCTCTCCAAGTTTTCCTTTTGTTTAGCACTCTCCTTGCCGTCCTTCTTTGTACAGCCTCTAATCCCATTATTTCCCCCCTTTCCTGTATGGATCCCATATTCCCCTTCGTATTTCAACTTTGGGTCTTTGAGCTTTTTAACGTTTTCCCCCTTTAATGTGGGCCTCCCCCTTTTAGGTCTACCCTATGAAAATTTTATGGGCCCTTAGGCTTTGGGAAAAATAGGCTTTGTATATCCAATTCCCTGCGTGGCCCAAAAGGGTTTGGGCTAGGCCTAGACTAGAACCGGACCCTTAAAAATACGTTAATAGAGAACGCTTTGGATTTTTCCGTGTTTTAAAAAATTTCTGGGATTCACCGCCCTAAAAATGTGGCGTTCTCACCGCCAAAAAGTATGTAACTGGATTAGTCAAACCCAATAAAAAGCTTTTTAATATATTCTAATATTTTTGGCCAAAGGCATGAACCTAGGGGCCTAATAATGAAATATCTAAATAAAAATGTATATATTTAAAAACTCCATTGTAAAAGAAAATACCTTACTTATCTAAAAAATTTGTAATTAAACATTGAAACTTTGTTGGACCTTGGGTTGTTTAAACCGACAAAAAAACCGGGGGAAAAAATTTCCCTTAAATCGCCTCTGGTTGCCATGGTTACCAAGACCTTGGGCTCGTGCCCTTTTCTAGGATTTTGAAGGAATTTTCAAGGGGAAACCCAAAGGATTTCCCAGGCGGTGAGCCCTAATAAAGGGCTAAAAACCCCTACGTATCTAAAGAAAGCGGGTTAGCCTAGGGCCTAGGTTTCCCACTTGAAGGAAATTGCCTAGGGCCTACTCCCCCCCCCTGGCAATTTGCTTTGGTTTCCGGTTTTTGTTTTTCTGAAGCTGAGGGAATGTTTTTTATGTTTAGACATTTAATCGATGCAATGTATTATTGGGCGGGGAGGGGAAACGAACGGGGTCCTGTGGCAAGTTTTCGGACTTCGTTTTTTTTGTAAAAGTATGGAGGCCTATGGGATGTTACAATTAAGAAAGGCCAACGGGTAGTTTTTGTATGATTGGAGAAAGGGTTTACAGGTTGGAAAGCATAGAGAACCAAAGAACATAAAAAAAACCCGGGCCGAAGGGTGGGGGGGGTACAAAAATTTTTTACCTTTCTGAGACAAATGCACTAAATTTAAAAATTTTTTGTTTTCCTTAAAACCCCCCCCACGGTTTCGTCCTTCTGGGAAACTTTTCTTTTCCCCAGGCCGGGGGGGGGGTTTTGGGGGGGGGCCCCTAAAAAACAGTAATACTTTCAAAAAAAACTCACAACACATTAGGCCTAATATGTTGTATATTTGTATGCTGTCTGTCTGCGGTTCGATCGCAGGGGCCAAATCCGCCCGTTTTTGACGAAATTTTCCCCACGTCAAGGACCAAAATAGAGTGCTTTTAAAAAAGGACAGCAAAAATTGCAGAACCCAACCTTAAAAAAAATTAAAATTTCCCAAAATTTATTACTTTATTTTTTTAACTTAAAATTTTGTTTTGGAAAAATACCCTTTCTCACCAATGTTATAAATCATTTGCCCTCCCCAATTTACAAAAAATTTTACTGACAAAAATTGGTTTTGCAAGCTTTTACTAAATTTGGTTTGGATTTGAGGACCTAAAAGATGGACAAAACATCGATGGGAATAGAGTTCATGATGACTTGGGGACCCGAAACCGTTTGGAAGGGTTTCCTTTACATCCGGTTCCCCTTTTTTTGGGAAACCCGGGTTTTCTATTTTTAACTAAAATTTCCCAGGGCCTAGGCAAGCGAAAATAAATGAGCCAGCCAAAAACCCCGGGGTTTGCAAAATTTTTAGGCCTAGGCCTAGGCTCTATGAATGTTGCATCACAATTTTGACCTGGCTTAGCCTGGCCCTGTTTTTGGGTTTAAAAATAACATGCAGAATTTGTTAATAACTTTTTAATCATATGGCCTACTAATTCTATTTTCACTTTTAAAGATCCATAATCCAAACTTTATAAAGAAAACGAAAGCAAACAACTGTGGGCCTTTTTTCGTTCAACTGTTTCACTAAGCAGTTCCTACAATGCTGGGACACGGCTCCCCCCCCATCGAAATTCAAATCGATTTCGCCCCCCCCATTTTTTCAATCGAAATTAGCCCGCGCAGATTTAAATTTACAAAAAATTGAGAAGAAAAAAATGTGTAGGAACCGTTCCGAAACGGATCCGGCGGGGTGGATCCCGGGTTTCCCGGGTTTTTTGACCCAAATCACCTTAGACCTTTCTAAAAAATATTTGGAATCTTGGTACTTTAATACGGTGTGACGATGTGATATTTTTCATTATTTTGGTGTCGCTCGCGTCCACCGCTAGCGATCCATATGTTAAAAGCATAGTGGCAGACAAGTCCCGACTTATGACTGTGGGCATACAGACTGCGTGCAGCATGCTATGCTGTAGCTACTTAGATTTAAAAAAAAGGACATTTTTTAAAATATTCATAAAGGTGTCAAAATAATGCATTTTAAAATTTTGTTTTACTTTTTTTTAACCGTTAGTAAAAATTTCGAATAATTTTTTCCCCAAAAATTTTAAAATTTGAGCCAAAAAAGCATTTAGTTTCTGTTGCAGTTTTTGTAATGATCACTCGCCCCGGGGTTTCAGCAACCCCAGCCAGTTCAGCCGGGAAAATAACAACACTAAAAGCCCCAATGATGAGGGTTTTTCAAAATTTTGCTAACAAACCCAAAAAGATGACTTGAAGGTACGAGAATCTGAGTCGTAAAAAGTCCCTGTCGAATGTAGACCCCCCGGGGTTTGTAAACCCCACGGAAGGACCAAGGGTTAGTGACTATTTTTTTTAATTTGAAATTATTTTCTAACATCAATAAAAATGATAAATAATAATCAAACACCCGGTTCCAAAATAAGTCAGGTCGGGGGGTGACGTATCACCAATTTCCGGGTGTGGACTTTCAGTGTTTGCTAGCCAGGCTCAACACCCCTCATCTACTTTGATGTCTTCTATGACAGGATTTCTACCAGTTCTCTCCATTTCTTTCTATCCTCCCAGAGTCTTTCTTCATTAATTCTTTCCCATGATTTTCCTCTTTCTTCAATGTTCCATTTTATTTGGTCCCTCCATCTATCTCTTGGGCGTCCAACTCTTCTTACTCCCCCCCATGTGTGTTCAAATTCTCTTCTTGGTATTCTATCTTGTTTTCATTCTTCGTACGTGCCCATACCATCGAAGTCTTTCTTTCCTATTTTATTTCGTAAACTTTCCACTCCTAATTTGTTTCTTATTGTTTTGCTCCGTACCTTGTCTATTTTTTGTTAAGGCTACAGAACTTCTTAAAAATTTCATCTCTGTGCTTGTAATCTGCTGTCTTCCTTTCCTCCTATTGTCCATGTCACTGATGCACATGCTATTATTGGTAGGAAATACATTTTGTACAAGCCTAACATCTTGCACCTGGATGATATTTCTTCTTTCCATAATAGTTTACGTACACTTGGTAAAATTTCTCTGCTAATTATAATTCTCCTTGATATTTCAGCCTCTATTTTTGCGTCCTTTGTTAGTATACTTCCGAGGTATTTAAATGCTTCTGCAATGGCCAGCTCTTCACCCCGTAGTATTATCTTCTTTTGATTTGTTTACTTTTCTTCGTTACTATTAATGTTTCACTCTTTTCAATGCTTATTTTCATGTTAAACTTCAGTGTTTCCTCATTCCATCTATCTACGCTCTTCTGTACTTCTTCAATGGTATCTCCCATCTCACTATATCATCTGCAAATATCATAGTTTTAGATGTTTCACTTTCTGTGGGTTCAACTTTACGCAGTATGTTATCCATAAAACGGTAAATAATGTAGGTGACATCACACTACCTTGCCGTAGCCCACCGTTTATTTTCAAACCAAGTAGTTCTACCAAATGGTGTTTGAACACAGCTCTTGTTGTGACATATGTGCTTTGAATTCTGTGTTATTAGACTCTGTTTCTACTTCTGCATTTTTTAAGCATTCCCAAGCTTTTGCTCTTGGGACACTGTCATATGCTTTTTCTACATCCAAGAATACCATGAACATTTCTTCTCCCTTTTCCCACTTTTTTTCCATTATTTGTCTGAGCGCAAATATGAGATCTATGGTTGAGCGGCCAGCTCTAAACCCATATTGTTCCTCTCTCAAACTTGGCTCTACTTGTTGTCGTAGTCTTCGATCTAGTATTTTCTCGTATATCTTTGCACACTGGCTCATCAGCGTTATTCCTCTATAATTTTTACACTTCTTTCTGTCCCCTTTCTTAAATGTTGGCACTATAATTCCTTTCCCAGTCATCTGGTACCTTCTTTTCTTTCCAAGCTGCACTGGTCACTCTCCACATCCAATCTATGCCTGCATCCCCTGCAGCCTTGATCATCTCCACAACTATTTCATCCTCTCCGAAGCTTTACCATTTTTCATGGCTTTTACTGCTTCAACTACTTCCCGTCTTGATATTTCATTTCCTATTATTTCTTCTATTTCTTCCTCATTGGTGTTCTGAAAGATTTCTATTGTTAGGTCCCCTTCCTGAGTTTGGTTATGGTTAGTATCAGGTAACTAGGCATATTAAGTAGGTTTTTGAAATATTTCTTCCACATGTTTTTCACTTCTTCTGGGTCAGTAATAAGAGCACTGCCTCCTAGATGTTCGTCGTGCTCCTCGTTCCCTGCCTGTCCATACAACATGGTTTGATTGTTGAAGAAAATTCGCACTTTTTTCCCACAGCGCTAGTTACCGTCCCCAAGAGCTTCTTTTGTTTTCGTTGTTTACATACGATCTGCATACGATTCAATGTCATCATGCCAGAGTTGAGCTATATTTTTCTTCATAATAGGCAATGGTGCGTGCAAGAAGTTGTAAGATACCGGGATGCCATTATCTAAAACAGTTGGCCTTTCTTTGCATGACACTACGGGAAATAAGAAATTGTTGCCACCCAGGCCCTCACCAGACTCCCCTTTAGCACGCGCCACTTTCTTGATGGAAAGTAATATTGTTTAGCTCGTGCCTAGTCAAGACTAGGGCCCGAGTAGGCTACCTAAGCCTATTGATTTTTAATATGATTAGGAATAGAGGCATAGGCCTCCAGATAAAATAACATGCATATTAGCCCTTGCCTTATATTATCAAACAACAAAGTTATCAATATCTACTTTTTGTTTAATTACCAGCATAATATATGACAAATTTGTATATTACTATTCTGCAAAACCTTGATAAGTGATGTACGTACACAAAATACGATCTAAAACATTCAATTTAGTTGGATTTAACAGTAAACTACATGGGAGATGACATTTAATGTGACAACAACATCAAAAACAAAAGAAAGCTCTTGGGGACGGTAACTAGCGCTTTGGACAACAATTAACACTGTGCGCGTGGACAGGCAGGTAACGAGGAGCCACGACGAACATCTAGGAGGCAGTGAATAAGAGATTCATGTTGTTTGGTCAGGTATCTTGTGATTTCTTCTGTTTTCTTTGCTTCTCATTATCCATACAACAATTTCTATTTGTATCAAAAGTCCTTCTCTAATTTCTGCAAATATTTCCATTGTATTTTTCTTTTCTTCCATTACTATTTTTTTAGCTTCATATTTATACTTTTTGTACTTTTCTTCATTTTCTTTAGTCCTGTTTTTATCCTTTTCCTTTCGGCTACATTTTTGCGTTTAAACAGCTGTCTTCACTCTTCCATTCCACACACACAGTTTCCTTTCCTTCTTATGCCACCTGCCTCCGCATATTTCTTCAGCAATACTAATAAATATGACTTAACAGCATTGCTTCCAAGTTTTCCCGCCCAATTCTGGAAATTTGCGCTCTTGCGGGAGCGGGAAAGGGAGGGAGATAGGCGTGAACAACTTACCAAATTTAGTCAACCCCACCGAAACAAAACATGGCGTATCGCAAAGCAACGAGGGGTAATGCTCGGGTATAATACACCGACAAAGTAGCCAACGCCTGATTTATTGCGCGCCGGCTCACTAGCGAGTATAAACACTGTCAAGGTCAACTTCCATTGCTGGCATGGGATATTAGTCACTCAACGCTGGCATCGATAAATGCGAATATAAATATCGAGTTGTAATCCCTATCCGAAAGTTTTTTCTGGTGTATGCTAACACATTACACATTACACATTATTATTATTATTGTTATTATTACATTGTAAAACAATGTATAGTTTTATATTTTACACAGTAGGCATATGCTATCAAAAATTATTGGTTTTTCTCCCGTTTCTCGCGATTGAACAAAACATTATAAATAATGTTTTCAAAATATGAACTCTTGTCCCCTCGTCTCAATACAATACTGAGCATAGCAAGCGAGTAATCAAGCTTGTAAGGTACTCTTTATTAATTGTACATAGTACATATTATTTTTTTGGTATCTAAACCAATCGCGTTTGCGATTCAAACTCATGTCCCTTAGTTTCATGCTGACCTTCGCCATATATCGTCATAAACCAAGACAGCAAGATTGTTGTTGTGTAGTGTTCTATCGCAAACAGAGGCGGAGGTTTTCGTTCGAACCCTAGTCGGGTAGAGCTAGTTTGAATTGTTTCACTTCACTTCAATTCAATTAAACGAGTTATTACACAATCACTGTTTGGGATAAAAGTCAGTGGCGTCAACAAACGAATGTGCAGGGGTGCAGCCAAACGCGGCCCGGTCCTCAGACGTTTTTTGAATACCGTCCATGTCCATTACTCTTGACTGTTTATGTTAACCACAGCCATACATTAAAACACATTTCAACAAACTTCCTCGCGTCTGATGAAGAGAGCCTCTAGAAAATGTGCACACTTTTTTGGTAAGTGTTTTTATTTAATATATCTTGCGGTCTAAACATCTTTTTTTGATCGTGTATATATATATTTAATTAATGTTTATCGTATTCAGATATATGAAGTGAATTTAATTTCTTTATGGCAAGGTACTTGCACTCAAATGTGTTTTGTGTTTTTAGCAACGGTGACTTTGGAGCCGTCCTAGCAACGAGGCACATAATAAATTTAAAGTTCTTCTGAATCGGCCTTGTTGATTCTGGCGTTGATCCGCGGGTGTTCGCACTGTCCATACCACTGATTACTAGATTTCCTATATTAAAAAAATATTGATCTTTGGTTGGTTATCGCTCACTCGTCGATTACGTCGGGGCCTGCAGGGTTGGATTGATCGCTTTAGTTTACTGTCCCCCACTGAAAATCAGTTACAGGCGCGGACTGGCAGGGGGTGCCGGGGTGCGATCGCACCCCGGGCTTTTTACATTCCGGGCCCCTGTGGAACTTTTGTACACTCTACACTTTCAGTTTCAGACAAAATATATATGATTGTATATTTGTTTACTGCGAAAAAGAGTTGCCGAACAAAATACTTTAATAATATTAACGATAACTCATGGGGTGCCTTAGGCAGCTCTTCAAACGAGAATGGTAGTTCAGTGTTCTCACTTTTCAGTTTTCAGTAGGAACAGTTCCTAGTCACTAGTTACTAGTGCGCCGGCGGGGGGATGTAGAAGTTGTACCGTGAATCGTCTCATTACAGGTTACAGCTTACGCTTACACATTATTATTGGAAAGTTATGCATGATTCAATCAAAATGTCCAGTATACACTCATCCCCCAAGCTCGCATTTTGCGAGTGTCAATTTGGCACTTGTGAGTTACATTATTGGTTGTAAGGCTTCCTCAAATATAATTTTCGCGAGATTTGAATTGCGAGCTCGGGTAGTGTGTGTTGGCGCCTGTTAATCGCATCCTAAAATAGCGTTTTAGGCCATAAAATATAACGAACTATCTCAAAAATTTTTCGCCTTCGGCGAAATTGCCTCCGGGGGCTGGAGCTTCGCCCCAGACCCCTGCTTTGCTACGCGACCTCATACGGGCCCTACTACATGCCAGCATCCCGGGCCTTTTCGACCCAGTCCGCGCCTGATCAGTTATATGACTGAGTGGGTAGACTAAATATGAATTTATTTATTTATTATATGCTACGCTATACGCTCACTTCCATGCAAATATAGCCCTACCTCAGAACGTTATTCCTTGTAAACAAAGTTATTTTTACCCACAACAAAGATAAATAGGACGTATTTTCACATTAGGATTGACACATTCGACAGAAATATTAATTGTAAATAAATTATACCGGATACACAAGATAACAACCAATAAATAAAAAAGTAAGTGGTCATTTGAGACTCCGGATACACATAAAATACATTGCAAATATCGCAAACAAATACACGAAAAAATCTCAAAAATCTCGTAGTTTATATTATAATGCGTCACACATAGGCATGTGTTACACTGGTGAGTTAGGATTATTACACATTATTTACATAGACTTCGAGAATTTTTATTTACACATGTGCAGACATAGAATGAGATACATTGAGTTCAACTATGTACATTCACGTACCGTCGTACACTCGCGACGAAATACGTTAGTAATGTGATGTTTGACATACTTTACACGCTCGCCTCTAGTGTCTACTATAACATATAAACGCAGGGAACAATATTTTTTTTTTTAAAACGGGAGAAAACTAAAGATATGTAAATGTGATCATGTTCACGTTTCATTTGTTTTGTTTCTTGAATTCTTCGGCCACACTTTGCAAGTGGCATTCACACGCAATAAAGAGATGAAATGCATTGCAAAACTACGTTGTAGGTTTTCTACTTAGATGATTTTTTTGCCTTTGATTTCAATTGCTTGGACAAACGGTTTTTGCAAAATTAAAGTAAAATGGAAATCACATTCGAAGTATAAGGTTTCAAGGTTAATCGAGACGGTTGGTACATTGGCAGAATAACAATCCCCACGGTGCAGGGAATTAAAATTATTATTCATTATAATTCATATTTGAGTAATCATAATATCTCTATACATTATAACTTATCCAAGCAAATAGCAATGATTTGGGTACTATACCCGGAACAATATTAAAACTTTTTTAAAAACTTTTTAATGATCTGAACAATTCTTGGAAACATCAAGGTGCATAAGCGATCATGTAATTTTATAATATACCTCCCACGTCCCACTCGCAGGGGAAAAATGACCTATGTACGAGAAATAAGAAGTAATTACATCAGATAAAACAACAAAATGAATTAAATGTGGATGTTTCTTTCCCTAGTTCATAAAGTACGGAAGAACTGCAATTGATAAATTGCGCCCAAGCCTCTATGTATGATATTATTATCGTTCTGGTAATCAAAACAATTGATGCAATTAGGGTTTTAAAAAATACAAATCATAATTGCAAACATGCATGTTGCATGTAAAAGATGTAATTTCAGTGACGGACTTCAATTAAAGCGATCCGAACCGACGACGCCATCGATTGGCGAAATAATCGGACATTTTAAATCCTAGTTCACAGATTACCATGATTCATCCGCGGATGAGTCAGCATAGACCGAACTACTTCGGAACAACCATTTACAACTTGTTGTGTGCTTCGTTGCTAAGACGGTTTCAAAGCCACACTCTCAGTGGATGTAATGCGATACCCTTCCCATAGATTATGGGTTGATTCAAGTCGGGAATCGAACCAGCGACCTTCTGCTATGGAAGCAGGGACGCTATCCTTTGGACCAACAAGCCACAAGCATTATTTGGCAGACTTGCTTGCCCCCAGAGCAATAAATGACATATTCTGTATAATAATTCAATCATTACGTAGTGCATGGGTGATGTCTGTCCTATGGATATGACCCCGGGTTGGAATCCTTCGAGACCGGTAATCCTGATGAAGGTTTTTCGAGCTTTTCCTCAGTTGCTAATGCGAATGCAAGGGATTGAATAGCCCTCGGATTATTTTAATTATCCTTTCCGCAAACTACCTATTTAGTCACCAGAAGAGGGTCACACCGGTTAAATCTCATGTGTATATCCTACAGCGGGCATCCTACAAAAATGTAGTTATTTATGGGTATGACCGTTCGAAAGGCCCGACTACCGTGCGTTAGCAAACGATGTTATTTTCTTTATCGTGCTGAAAGAACGCTACACGATAATATCTAAAAAATAGAATAAAGGTTCTGTTTGGTACTATAATTACATAGACTAATCGTAAACAATATTTGCTTAGTTCTTACAACGCGGGTAATTATGTAGATTGGTTGAATGGGAGCACTACAAACCTTGCATTGCGGAGAATCAAAATTATAATCTACGAATAAAAGAACGCGATATACATATTATTTAGGCAGTCTCAAATTCTGATGTAGTCCGCGGTCGCAGTCTCGCACATAGGGACGCTGGCGAATTACACTAGCAGGACGCGGATTCGAATCCCGCACAAGGCATAGGTTATCTGTAATTGTTCTTCACTCTCGTCTATCACCACTCATAGTCCGAATAGCATGATGTCAGTAAAAGTGACGTTGAACAACAATAATCATCATCATTAATTTCTGGTAGCGAATATTATAGAATTCTTACAACGATGTAAAAAGCTGCAAGCAAACCTCATAATAGCAGATTGTGTTTATGTAATCTGATGACAAGAACATCCGGTGTCCAGATCCCGCCTACATTACCTCCCCTACTTGCTTCGAAGTAGACACGATCGAATTTCACAAGAGAGCGCCACCAAATGGAGCCAAAAGTGTGCTTTGCAAGGCGTTCGTACTTTTCAAACTACGTCTACATTTTTCGTCCGATTTCAATAAAGTTTTTTTTATTTTACTCAGAAATGAACTGTTATTCTACGTACATAGCCTGATTTTGCAAGTTCGCTCCTCTTTGGTCAAACAAGGGCAGTAAACTTTGACCGGAAATGAACATTTTCTATGGACTTTGAGGACTCATGGGAGAAATGTTTTGACTTAAATGAACAAAAGGGCTATGTACGAGAAATAAGAATTTAGTTATCTATCGGAGGAAAAAAACAGAATGAACTTATAATGATTTCCCTGTCCGTAGTTTGAAAAGTACGAAAGTACTGCACATGGCACGATCGGAGTGGTATTTAAATCGCACCCAAGCCTCTTAAGTAATTTCCACTCCTCATCTACTGATAACAAATCATGTGTTGGATACTTTTCCTCTATCTGTCTTCTAAAGGACAGCATGTCAGTCTCCTCCTGTAGTTTCCATGTCTTGATTTTTGGAATCTTCCTCCTGGGATATAGTCCATGATTTTGGTCTTTATTGTTCACTCTTATAAGGCTTACAAGTAGTCTGTGGTCTCCATCTAGAGACACACTGGAATTACTTTTACATCAGTGATATCTTTGGCCATGTTGCTACTTATAATAATATAATCAATAACTGACTCAGATGAGCCATCCCAGGCGTACCGAGTTTTTTGTTGACCCTTTTTCTTCATGAACCAGCTATTTCCGATTCAAAGTCCTTTTCCTGGCACAAAATCAAGTAGTTTTTTCCTCCTTCCTTGTTCCTTGGCCCATACCCATGGACCCTAGTCCCTCTTCATATCCTTCTCTCTCTCCCTACTTTGGCATTAAGATCTCCCATAATTATTACTTTTCTCTCTGTGATTTCTTCTTCCAATTGTTCAAGCCATGCCTCCTTTTCGGCCATCGCTAACCCAACTTGTGGTGCATAGCATTGTATGATTATTTAAAAATATTTTAATTTTCAAATTCTGTCACTCTTATTGTCTACATGGCAATTGTTTTCTTCCACTTTGGGCTGATGAAAAATCCCACTCCATTTTTGCCTTCATTTGTGCCCGACCATAAAATTTGTATCCTTCTCTCATTCTTTGGTTCCTACTCCCTTCCATTTAGTCTCGCACAGTCCTAATATCCCCAATTTTTTTCGACATCATTACTCTACTAATTCTTCAATTTTCCTTTTTAATGTAAGAATATTTAGGGTTCCTATTTTAATCATTGTATGCCTATGTTTGTTGTTATTATATCTATTTGTTCTGTATTTATTGTACCCTTGCTTCTTTGTCTTTGTCATCAGTTGTTTTCTTATTTTCTTCTTGATCTCCACACCCACCTTGTGTGAAAATCCCGTTTTCCTAGATATGAATATCTTTTATATTTTTGTGTGTTTGGACTTTGGTTTTTGTAGGTCTTCTGGGTGGTCTTGTCCCTTTCTTGCCATTAAGTTGGTTATGTACATCCTTGTTTGTGCCCATTTGTGCTTCCCCTTTTTCCCGTTTTCACTTATTCCCTCCAAGTTTGACATGTCTAAGAACGTTATATTTTCTTCTTCACAAATATTTTTGATATGTGGATTTGCACTTACTCCTGTCCATGTGGGGCAGGCCCCTCATGGTTATTTGTGCCACCTTAACTTTTTGTTTTGTTGTTGTCAATAATTCCCGCACTTGTCCCATCAATTTTTCTTGGTTTCCAGGCCCAACTCTTTCTGCATTTCCGACTTGTATGGAAACTATTGTCGCTTCTTCTTGTCCGTATTTCCCCGATTTTTCGTTGTAGCTCTTTATTTTAATACTGGGTATGCTCTGCTCTATACCCATTGTGTTCACAGAATTTTCCTGCTGTTCTTCCCCATAAAACACCTATCAATATAGCCTTTGGTAGTTTTGTGATAGTCCTATATTTGTAGGTTTACTGTTTTCTTTGGAGTCACACATTCATTTCTAGTCCCCTCTTGTTTCTCAGTTCCTTCTTCTTTCTCTTTTTACTTCCTGAACCTTGAGCTCTTGCCTCTGTTGTTTTCTCAGGCCTCCGTTAGAATTTCTTCACCCACTTGATGTTTGTGGCGATTAGACTTGTTCCTGTGATTGTTTGTTTTTAAATCCGCGTTGTGATCAACTTTATTGTCTGGCTCTTTGTTGTTTAGGCCTTGCTTTTGGCCAAGTCCTACCATAGGTTTCTAGGACTTTCTTGATGCCTAGGTCTTCAGCGTTTTGGTATATCATTTAATCCAGCTGCTGTTGTGGACCTTTTTCTTTCCTTGATTTACTATTAGTTTTTTGTCGTATCTCCTCCCCCATATTATTTAATCTGTATCTAGCATTTTTTCTTCCCTCCTGTTGCTCTTCTAAGTCCTCTCCAAGGTTCACCAATCTCATTTGCATTCTTCCCATTTTCTGTTCCAACCTGGCATATGTTTTTTCTAGATCTAGCTGAATGTTTACCACCTCTGTAGTGCATTCTTCCACCACCCCTTTCATTCTGTTGTACACTTGGTCTAGCACACCTGCTTTTTCCTCTCTTTATCTCTCGCTTTTCCAATGTTCTACCTTTTCACTCAGGTGTTCAATACTTTTACTCATCATACTTATTTTCTGTACCATCCCCTTCCACTTTTCACTACTAGTCCTACACCGGCACAGCCTATTTTAATGTGGTTCCTCCTCTTCCTTATAAAAAAACAAAAAATATGTGAGGCCTAGGCCTATAGGCTTACTCTATAAAAATCTCTTCATTAAGATAAAATAAATTTTTGCTGCCAACCCCGGCACTACCATCACCACCAAAAAAAGAAACAAAATTTTGTTAGGTGTTTGAAAAACTTATCTTGCAAGTTTTTTATCTTGTTTGGTTCGATTTAATTGTGTTACAATAGTATTGTAATCGTATCTTATGCCCAACTAGATTTTTTTTGTTTGGGGGGGGGGGGGGTGAAGTCAAACTAGGCTGGGCGGCAATGATTTTTGCCGGGCGGGGAGAGCACTGTGATTGAGCGAGCGTAGCGAGCGTCTCCACTTGACTCTTATGGCTCGAATGTCTGTTTTTTTTTCTTTTTTTTCTGTTACTGCTTCGGTACAGGTCGCACCGTTTCTCTGATCCTGAAATTTTGCACACATGTACATACCACCTATGCGGGTTACTGTATAGTTTTTGAACAAATCCAATCGTTGGTTACAAAAATAAAGAATAAAATAAAAAATAAAAAAATAAAAAATGTTCCGATCGTTTTGAAATTTTGCAGGGTCCATAAGTAGGCCTACACCATTCTCTCCTATTTTAAAAATTTTCAGCTAAATCGGTCAAGACCTTATGGGTAGATAGAAATTACATTTTAACAAAAGTAACTTTACCATGGCAACGAAAAGTCGTACGAGAATTCTGGTCACTATGCACTGCCACCTAGAAGTAATCAAAATACTATCGAGGAAGCAGTGTATTATTTGTTATCAAAGAGTTAAAATAGTTTTCCCAAAGAAATGATGTCAAGGTCCTCTAGATGGCGGTGGATTTTATCCATTCTCTCCTATTTTACAAATTTTCAGCTAAATCGGTCAAGACCTTAAAGACTTATTGGTATGTAACATTATGGGAATGTCGTACTCAGATCGTGTTGCACGTACCGGTGCTCGCTCAACAACGCGACGGGACTTTTAGCGTTTTCCTAGTTCATGTACGACATTGTGTCTTTAATTGAGCAATAGTTGAGGGTCCTACCTATGCCTTGTCTGTGGGACAAGATAGATTTTGCTTCAAACTCAAAGACAAGATCAAAAAACAAAATAAGTTGATTGAGCGAGCGTAGCGAGCGTCTCCACTTGACTCTTATGGCTCGAAT
Organism: Sweltsa coloradensis; assembly: GCA_024449915.1. Classification (NCBI taxonomy): domain Eukaryota; kingdom Metazoa; phylum Arthropoda; class Insecta; order Plecoptera; family Chloroperlidae; genus Sweltsa; species Sweltsa coloradensis. The sequence continues at coordinate 122,415 of JAMZAV010002385.1, read as the reverse complement.
GTCTGTTTTTTTTTCTTTCTGTTACTGCTTCGGTACAGGTCGCACCGTTTCTCTGATACGACCTGAAATTTTGCACACATGTACATACCACCTCCTGTGCGGGTTGCTGTATAGTTTTTGTTTTTTGAACAAAATCCGATCGTTGGTTATAAAAAAATATATAAAAAAAATGTTCCAATCGTTATGAAATTTTGCAGGGTCAATAAGTACAACATTCTCTCCTATTTTACAAATTTTCATCTAAATCGGTCAAGACCTTAAAGACTTATTGGTAATCATAATTCGAAAAATGATGTTAAAAATGAAGGAGGCAGTGAAGATACAAAGATACACTTTAGAAGGCATGACGTGAATTAGTACAATGCAAAGATGTTGGAATAGTATATAGTGTACAATGTCAATATCCAGTTAGGCCTACACTGTGTGGTGGGCCTTATGGGAACTGTCGTATTCGGTTCATGTTGCACGTATCGGTGTTTGCTCAAACAACGCGTCCAACTGAGCGTTTTCCTAGTATCTTGAAACTTTTGCTCCAAGATAGCCTTTACAGCGATTTGAGCAAGGGAGAACTATACACATAACACAAAAATATTTTCAATATTTTTTAAGGCGTAATAAAGTTGCGCCCCTGGGCTAGAGCCTAGTTAGCCTAATGGTTAATACGGGCCTGGGCACAAATCAGTTATCATTTTAAAAATGGTAATTTGTCTATATTTTTCGACCTCGCTTTTAAAGTAAAAGAAGACAATAGCAGCACATGCAAATTTACCTGGTATTTTATTGCCTGTAAATAAGTTGTACTCTTCTTTCTTTGGACACGGCGAATTTCTCGATTACCCGCACAACGCAGCAGCGCGTAACGTGTTCTCCTTACAACAGCTCTGGGCAGACTAAAATCTTGCCCATCCTGCCGGAGTTCCAACGTTTATTGGGAGGCAAAGATTCGGCTATTTCCGACTTAAACTGACTGCGCAGGCGCAACCTGGGGGCAACTTCGTCTAGCCCGTAGAAGGCTCATTCGAGTCAAGCGTTGTTTGCTGTTTCCTTACCGCCCGCGCGTTCACATTGAAAATACAAACTATTTGATTTTATGTAAATGTGTACCACGACGTCTACAACTTGTAAATGTGAGTGATTGTTGGTGGGAAGAGTAGGAGGGGCACATGCCCCAATGCCCTGATGGTAGAGCCGCCTCTGCAACCAGAGCATTTCGCTATGGCTGAGTGATTCTTCACAATTACCAACGAATGATTGGGAAGAGAATGTATGAAAGAATAATTGTTGAAAATGATGAGGAAGGAGACCATAGCAGTCCTTCCTCTTTACTCCTTACGACCAAGAAGCTGGGATAATGTGGAAGAGATAGGATTGTGGGAGGATAGAAATAAGTGAAAAAAATTGGTTGCAAATCCCAAGATCTGACCCTGCCAGAAGCAGTAAACTGCAATCGATGATGAAGATCAAATTACCTGCGACTAGTTTCTTATTAAGGCCTAGGCCCTAATCTACAAACTTAGGCTTGTCACAGAACTTTTGTTCATTGGGTTTACTATTGAATCAACATCACCTGCATTTTATAAACAAGTTATTTTTGTTTACAGGGAAGTCTTCAAAGCACGTGAAAAAAATAACCCAACAAAAAAATTTGTAGCACTGAAAAAGGTTTTGATGGACAATGAAAAAGAAGGCGTAAGTAAATTAAAATTATGAAACCTAGCCTATCACTGTCTATTAGTATGGCCTATGTTTATCATGGACATTGAACCAATAATTTCTAAGCCAAAACATTTTCTATAGCCTAATTCAACTAGTTCTAGGCGTATGTTTTAGAATGGTTTAATGTCAACCGACTTAAAATGTATGGTGTACAAGTTAAGACGACTACGGCTGTGTGGGCTCGAAAGTACTTTGTTTCGCAAAATATTGTATGACTTAGTCGGGGAGTAGGACTATGGGGGAGTAGGCCGTAGGCCAACAGTGTCAGCCTAGTCTTTTCATTAGCAAGGCCCCTACCTAAAATAAAGCCCTACATGTTGTCTTAAAATAACAGAGGCTGATTATCTACAAATATTAAAAGAGTTCATTGTAAGTTGCCCGTGCTTTCGATGCTTCCAATGCAGAAGGTCCTGGGTTCAATTCCCGTTATAGGAAGAAGTTTTCCATCAGTTCTTGGCTTAGGAATTTGTAAACAGTGACTGGAGCAGACGTCCTAGCAACGAGGCACATAATAAATTCTATGGTTGTTTTGAATTAGTCTTGTTGATTCTGGCACTGCCCGGTGCCCGATGGGACATAACGACTTCTCATATGCCTTCAAAACTCACACAAGTTATAATCAAAGAGATAAATAGAAGCTCACCGTCCACCTGAAGGACACATCTCTGAGTAGAACAAGTAAATCTTCAACCTACGAAATAACTTCACTCTAGGGTACACTCTTTTCCAGTCAATCAAAAACTCGAATTTAAGTTTCCAACCTAAAAGGTAGGTATATTGTAACAATACGATACAGGTTATAACAGGTTTCCTACCTAGATCGAGCAATTCTGAATAACTGTGCTCTGTAGCCAACAAGGAATAAAATTTCTAGTTCTAGGAAGAAATTAGTATATGAAACAAAAACAATTAGTTTCACATCTCTACTTATCCAACTGCAAGGTGACTTGGACTGCAAAGATGTCTGAAAAAGTAGGTCTGGAGTCTGTCACTGCTACCAAGTTCCTCCAATAATCGCCAAATGATCGAAACGTAGCTAACTTTCATCCAATTCGTCGTTTCAGACGTCTTCATATCAATTGGAAATGATTTGTTTACTAATTAGACCCTGCTTTTAGATAATGGTAATAAGTCTTTGGTAGATGTCAAAGAACTTAGTTCTTGTGACAAGATCTCCAGATGGCACTGTTAAATGTTTTGTTATATTGATTGATGTGGCTCCCTCTATAGATTGCAATATGACGCAATTTTTTCGACTTGTGGCTCGCTCTTTAGGAGGCGCTAGTGTGCATTTTTCTGACAACAGTGGCTCCCTCTATAGATTGCGCTATGACGCAATTTCTTCGACTTGTGCAATGACGTAATATAAGCTAAGCGCTAGACACACAGTATGGCCGTGGGAGCGTGGATGTTGGAGCCATCATGATCAGGGAAAAACCAACCGCCATCTAAATGTATCGTACCTTTAAATTTAGCAGCCTTTGTGTTAACAAGCGGTGTAAAACCAAAACCACAAGATGGCGATTTCTCGGTACGTATTATTGAAGAAAAACAGTTCTTCTTCCGCAAATCTCTCAGTTACTCCAATTTCCGAATAAAGCAATTTAAGTTGGTGGACTATCATACTATTGTTTATCTGCATTAGGCTTTTAGTAATCAAAACTAGTTATTTGTGCGGGATGTATGTGTGTCTGAATAAGGTCGTGCAGGTCTAGGGTTGCCTAGAAGAGGCCTAGGGCTTGTAAAAACGTGTTATGTTAGCATTAATTGAATGTAGTCCTATAGCCTAATGGAACTTTAGGCCTACACTGTTGTATTATAAATAATTTTCTACATCTGGGCCTAGGCCCGGGACGGTTTCTGATTTGTTTTATGAGAGTTATGACAACTTTTCTCGTTTTACTTATAGACGCAAAATTTAAAATGTCCGCATCTGTTTACGTATTTTCTTATCCCGCGTCGATCAAATAATCCACTGCATCTTAGTTCATTCAACTAGATGAAGTATCTATGTTGCAGTGAAATGATTTTTCCCTGATCATGATTGCTTCTAACGTCCATGCTAGCGCTCGGTTGGAAGGATAGTAGACTGAGCGTCTAGCGCTTTGCTACGCAAAGCTTATGTACGTCATTGGACTTGTGACTAATTCCAGATTTGAAATAAATCATTCAAATAGTAATAATAATGTTTGATAGCGTCCTCAAACAATTATTTACATACGCTTTCTTTCCAATCTCGCTGATATTCTCTTTTTTTCCTTCCAATGCTCGTAGATGCTCCTCTTGATCTCCGCTCGCGATGTATTCTCCCGATGATAGTTCTTGATCGTAGTTGTTGAGAATTCTCGTGGATTCTCTATTGATTATGATCACTCGCGTCACTTTAAAGATACCACGATGGTTTTAACTGTGCATTAGATTGGCAAACCGCTCTCACACTTTCTCGTCCTACACCCGTCTATCTCCCAAGACTTCCCGGATGGTTCTTCAACGCACACCGTCCTCTCCACACAAGGACTTCACGACATCTGACAAAAATGTCCCAAGATTAGTCAATTTCGAAAATAAAGGGGTTTTCTACCCACGCGCACGGTTTGTTACCAGTGTTGTCGTAGCCAGGTAACCAGATTACCAATCAGAAGTTTGCAATCATTTCCTGCTTTGAAATGACGCAAAAGTCTTGTTGTGAAAATCAAAACAAAGCCTATTGTCTTAGCCAATCACATCGATCGTCTAGAAAACGTCGAACCTTGAAATACAAATTTAAATACCAAAAACTGTTTTCTGATAGTGATTGAAAATCGTTATTATATGAATCAAAAGTTACCTTATCATCAGTAACTACCAAATAAACTACTCTCAGGGTCCAAATCGACCTCTAGGAGAAAAACAAAACAGACCGCTAACCTCACTTTGATATTGCCTAGTCCAGCTACTACCAATTAACATAATATTGGCTGGGCCTAGCTCATCAATATCAAATTGAGTAAATCCAACTTATCACGACTCATCAGTCGTATGTGGAGAAGCTTTTCTAGTAAATAGGGCTAGGCCAACCTCAAACTCGATAGGACCTGATTGTATAAGCTTCAAATGTTAGCCTAGGTCTATTATTTGTTGATATTTACAATATTAGAATGCAAAATATTGATTGTGTCACACCGCGGATGGAATCATTTTCAGCTTGATTGATCGGTGTTTCCTACTTAAATATGCGGGTCTCTAGTTGGTCATTGTTCACTTGTCGATATTGTTGGCGCCTACAGGGCTTGCTTGGTCAGCTTAAAATGAAATGTCCCTCACTGAAAATCAGTTATGTGACTGAGTGGGTAGACTCTAAATATTATGTTTTTGTTTTTTTGTTAACCGTTTCAATCTCTACACAGGAATCACTTTTCCTGAATTTCCACAATTGTGTGGATAGAACTTTAGTCATTAGTTTGAAAATACAAACTCTCATAAACTCCCCCCTCCTCTCGGCTCTGGCCAGACAGTCAAGTCAAATTACACAATGAATTAAAAATTTCTGTACGTGCTTAGTAGCCCTACTTATCACAAAGTTGTGTAAATATTAAGTAGTTTCTTTATAATTATATCCTATTTTGAAATATGTGGTGTTGAACTAGCTATACTAGGTCAGAAATGTTATCTAATACGCATAGACTAAAATCTGACTTTGATTTTAAAAATACTTCCCAAAACTCCATCAATTTTGTCCCATCCCCTTTATACTAGGGCTGGGCTATGACATACCTACATAACAAAAACTTGTGAAAATACAGCCAAACCTTACACACTCAAAAGAAATGAGATCTAAAAAAGGGGCCAAGCTCATCTACCCTTCACCATTTGCGCATTCTTAATTCATAAACGTACAGTGTCCCTTTTTATAAAAAATGAAACTATATAACAGGTAGTAACGCTATAAATATAAATCATTGGACTTTTTCACTGTTAGTTAACAAAATATTTATTTAAATGTGATGTGACAGTGTCCCGTAACAACACCCTTGAAAAGCTTGGCAAAATAGAATTTGCAACTATTAATTTAAACGTAATAGTTCATCCAAATTCTTTTTTTCTAATTAATTTTAACGTATGCCTAATGGTCATGCAAATTCTATTTTGCCAAGCTTTTCAAGGGTGTTGTTACGGGACACTGTACGTTTATGAATTAAGAATCCGCAAATGTGGAAGGGTAGATGAGCTTGGCCCTTTATTTCTTTTGAGTGTGTAAGGTTTGGCTGTATTTTTACAAGTTTTTGTTATGTGTGGGATCTCATTACTTTTTCAAGTTCCATTGCAAAATTATTTGTTAAAATATAAATTTATCAAAGTCGATTTAATTGCTATGGTATTACCAATTAACAATAGAATGAAAAAATATAGTGGTCCAAAGACTTGCTTTTTGTAAACAATGTAGGCAATTATTGTCACGTAACTATAGTTACTTGTTGATTGTATGCCTGTATAAGGCTTATTTTAAAACCTTTATTTGGAAGCCTTCCAGCAATTTTTTAAAACTTTTTCTTTCAAAGGGAATTACATCACTGTAAAATATGAACGTTGTAGCCCCACCCGTTTGGTCAGAATCGCTGGGCAATTGAAACTGACGAATTAGATAGTAGTAGCCAGTAGTAACTAACGTCCTTAAAGTGATTTTGAGCATGTTTCAAGTCATATTTTCACCAAGAAGGAATGCTCGTACCCCAAACAAATTTGGCATGTGTTGTCGGGTACCTATAAATCCCTTCGATTTTGATAGTTTTCAAGTTCACACCACGTTTCATGATGGCTGGGTGACACCTCGAAATCACCCCAACTCAGCTTGCTGTATAAGGTGCCTGAGTGTGTAGCGCACCGCGGCTTGGCTGCGGCGTCCTAACAGGCACCTAGATCATTCAATTATCGATATCACACGAAATTTTTCGATTATGATATCGATATATCAAAATGTAAAATTTTGTAAAAAAAAAAAAAAATCAAAAATAATTTAAAAAAATTTTTTTTTAGAGTGTTATTTTCATAATTTTGGCCAAATAGGGTTGATAAGGTGTCACCATAGACCTATTTACGATCTCACAATCGCGTTTCATGACCCGGCACCTGCAGCAAATGCACCAGCCAGGGTAATTTAATTTAGACTACCTACCCGGCACCTCCACCAAAATTTCGAAATTTAGCATTTTTTGTGTAAATTTCAATATTTTGATATGAAATCAAATAGGCCTATCGATATCGAATTTTTTTCCAATTATCGATATCATATCGAAATATCGATTTTTTTGCTCAGCCCTACTTTATGTACCTTTCCGCAATTAAGACAAATTCGCATATTTTCACTTTTAAAAGTTGGCAACCATAGTTTCAGTGTATGCGGAGTACCTACATATTTACGTCTTATGTCCTGTCATTTGCACACTTAACACAGCTTGGAGCAGGCTCAGTTTTCACTCGGCTGCACTGCAGCCTATCACATGATGTTACAACTCACAACTATCCATTATGGTGGCGGCCAATTCTTTGCGCCCTATGAATCTACACTACAAAACATAATATTTTGAGGAGTTGATCAATTTGATCTTTTATTTTTAAAGATATTACATTACATACAAATTTCAGATGCAACATCTAAAAATAGCATTAGGCCTAGATATTTAAGTGCATGTTGCATATTCTGTTGAAAATTAAAGTTGGACAAATTTTTAACAATTTTGTTTTTCCTTACAGTTTCCCATAACAGCTCTGAGAGAAATACGCATTCTACAACTGTTGAAACACGATAATGTTGTCAGCCTAATCGAAATCTGTCGAACGAAAGCCACACCGAACAACCGATTCCGGTCAACATTCTACTTGGTGTTCGATTTCTGCGAGCACGACTTGGCTGGTCTGCTGTCAAATGTCAATGTGAAATTTAGTTTAGGGGAAGTTAAGAAAGTGATGCAGCAGCTGTTGAACGGACTTTACTACATTCACAGTAACAAGGTAAACTATATAATTTAATCTTTGCAATTACATAGGTACCGTACTCCTTTATAGAACAGTGATGGCCTACTTTTTTTCTGCTTTTAGAAATTGACTTATGTATAGCCATACTGTAGGTTAGGTAGGTAGGCCCTGCTTAGTGTTGGGACTTGAAAATTTTCATGTGAAAATTTTCATGAAAAATTTCAATTCATTGAAAATTTTCAAGGGCCGTGCATTGAAAATTTTCAAGTTTTTATTTTTATTATGTTGTTTAATTATGCAGTTGGTATTTGGTATTTAGTATTTGGCTAGCCTCTTGCACAGCAATAGACCTAATGCATGCTGGGGCCTAGCCTAGTTTAACAGAGGCATTGACATAGGCCTAGAAGTTTGTCAATGTGGGAGCTAGGTCACATTGCAAATACGAAGCCTGCAAATGAAGGTCTAGCTAACTTAATATTTTTGTAGGTTGTATAGGCAATAGGGGAGAGGGTGCATAAATGGGACGGTGGCTATATCTAATCAGCTGATTTTTTCCTCGTTTAGCTTTTTTACCAAAAGTTGGCAGCAGTGGTACTACTTCTTCATAAACAAAAATTATAATGATTGCCGACAATTTCTAATTGTTATTCCACTTTGGTTTTTTGCTAGCTACCTCCAAAGTAGAAATTCCTTCCAAGACAATAAAATAAAGAATAGACATAAGACCTTGTGAAATTTGAAGATGCCATTCTGGAACTTTTAATTGAGACACTGGAAAGAAGAAATAATTCTGGTTTCATCATTATCTTACCTATTTTTTAGGCCAAATGGACAATGTTGTCCACAATGCTTGAGGTTCATAAATGGGACATGGATGCAGGTTGCTAAATGGGACATTTGCTAAATGCTTGATTATGGATAAATAATGGTTATCAGAGCCAATGTATCACATTATAATTTATTTAAGGCCTAACTGAAGACCCTTCACCCATATAGCTGCCCCATAAAGTAGGCCTAGGCTACCCAGGCCTGAACTAAGCCAATCGGCCCAAGCCCTAGCCTAGGCCATAGACCTAAACCAACCATCTAAGAGTAGCTAGGCCCTATCAAGTAGGCTAGGCCCAGGTCTAGGGCCTACACCAAGTAGGCCTACCATAGGCCCTAACTAGGTCTAGGGCTTACATCAAGTAGGCAGGCTTACAAATTTTCATCCGGAGATGGTAGTGAGAAAAACATCAACTTTGTGGGGCGAATTATGGGGAAAAAAAGCGAGGACATTTTTCAATGTCAATTCTTACGTGGAAAAAACGCAGGTGGTGGCAGCTTCTTCTACCCTAAGCAAGAAGACATTTCTGATGTTCATAAAGAACAAATATTGAAACGTCTGCCGCAGACAGTTAGAAATAAAGGAGGCGGGACTGCCCGGACCAAGTCGTTCTTATTTTTTGCAATGGACTTTGTGAAGTTTGACGGGGTTAATGGTGTAGTTAAATAGCCTTGAGCTTACAAAATGATAATGTTTTGTATTTAAAATAAAATAAATAAAATGATGTCTTTAGAATGCTTAATGGATGGTTATTTCTGTGATTTTTAGGCCTGTCCCATTTAACAACCACATGGTTCATAAATGGGACACATGTCGACTTTCTAATTTGCACCTGTACGGTTATTAAAAAGAAATAGTTTGTGAACAACAAAATCTGAAATTTATGTCTAAAGGGTGGCTCTTGAAGTTGGCTATTTCAAATTTTTGAAAAAAACATAATTTGAGGAAATAATAATTAAAATGTGAAAAGTGTCCCATTTATGCACCTCTCCCCTAGTCTGGTTGGGCCCTAACCAGATAAAATCCACCTTTAATTAGCACAAATGCTAGAGGGTTATGCAGAACTTAAATGCCTAGGGTATGGCCTACCCTAGTGGAATGGAAAGACCGGGACAAACATTACTTTGGTGTGAGGTCTTGTCTCCAATTAGTCTGTGGGTACCGTATTGTTTGTAGTGACTACTAGGAAGCTTCGCAAACGCTATTTCAGGGGTGTTGTTGGATGAGCATAATTTTTTTTGAACGAAAAAAAGCATAAACTTGCGATTTTCACGAGAAATTATTTTTCGATTGCGCTCATAAAAGTGGCGGTTTTAAGTTCAGAGATTTCGAAGGCCTCCGGAAAATTATCGGTTTAGCCGGCATCGTGTTAACAAACAGACAAAAATACAAAAAAAATCCGGATTTTTTCTTCAGTGTAGTGAAATGGAATCTTTGCTACGCTCATCCAATAATCTAGGCTTTCCCTCAACCACCCGAAACGTTGGGTGTATTTTTTCACATTTTGATATAATATGTTTTATGTTAGGCCTACTTTTGTTTCCATCATTCATGTTGGATACTATCCCAATTCAATATTCATCATTTTTGTCTCAACGATTATTTTTATAATGTAGGCCTATTTTGCTAATTTGCAAATTGCAAGAATAAAATTAATCAACAAGATATTGCATACCGGTATTCGACTTAGGCCTATTCCACCTCAGCCTGAGTCCCACTGTAGGCCTACATCCTCGAAAGAAATAAATTATTTTTATTTATAATATGGTAAAATACAGTTCAAATAACAGATTAACAAACCTTGAAAATTTTCATGAAATTTTCAAGATTATTTTTTTTCATGAAAATTCCCATCACTAGCCCTGCTACATAATTAAAATCCTTTGTGTGTGTGATTTATACTCACAAGAAATAAAATTGGAAAATAGGCTGTAAATGTGTAAGATTCAATTTAACAACAATGGTTTTGTTCTTAAAGAAATCATTTTTATTGAATCACGTTTGTCAGGCGGTCAGTGCATGCAGTGACTAAGGTGTATCGAATCTTACACGCTCAAGGTTCCTCACAATTCCGCTGCGAGATTGAGCTATGTTTTCCATAGTAGGGCCTACTGTATTTGTGCATTTCAATTCAATCCTACATGTTCTAAAAATTTTCAGAAATATAAAAATAATCCAGAAATAAAAAATCTATCCCATACGTTGTTTGATCCCGGGTCTCCCACATTCCGGGTATAAAGGCGCCTTGGTCAACTAGACTAGGAAAACACCCAAGTCGTTGTTAAACGAGTGAGCAAATCATGTGTTGAGTACCCGGGAACATTTGCATTTAAGTAGGGGTGTGCGAGTACCTACCCGAAATTTTGAGTTGAGTCGAGTATTTGGTATTCAACTCGAACGAGTACGATTTTGGTTGAGGTGCCGGGTAGCCTATAACAAATTCGACCTGATTAGTAGAAATAGTGTAGGTGCCGGGTCGCGGGGGTGTGTAAAAACGTAAAAATTGTTATCTATTTTTGGCGCTACCTTACCATACCAACCCTGATTAGCCATAATAAGTACCGGTAACCTCATTCTTCTGATACAAATTTGTATTTTTTTTTTTTAAATTTTGAACTTTGTTTGATACAAAAAAAAATGTCGCTATAATATTTGTATTACCATTTCCATTTAATATTAACAGTCTTAGGGAGAAGTGCGTTACTTGTAGCATGCTACTTTTACCTGTAGCGGAACCGGTAGCACACTACTTTATTCAAGGAGCATATTGTAGCGGTAGCATGCTACAATTTTTGTATAGCGTTAGCGAGATTTTGCGTTACTTTTTAAGTTCCGGTTTCAGCAGTCCCAGTACCACGTAAAGTCAAAAGTCGGCACTGCAAACTAACTTGTAACGTCCTACGCAGTGCCGCGAATGTTCCAAGTCTCCGAGTTTCACGTCATACGCTCGCTGTGTAGGCCCGTAATCTTGTCTCACTTGCACACACGTCGGTTGCTCCCCCTCGCTCGCTCCCCGAGCGAGCGAGCCTTTCTCTCGCTCTCTTTCCTCGCGTTGTTTGAAGGATGCGAGCGATCTGTCACATTGGGAGTTCGTAGGTCTGACTTTACCAAAAATATTGCAGTGATTATTAAATTGCATGGTGCATCTTGAGTGCTATTTCAGGGTCGTAAACTCTTCACAAAATGCGGGCAAAGATGTATCAACGATAATGAGAAGCCGGATTATTGATTTAGAGCCTAATCAGCTCAATAATTATATGCCAATTGTTTGTAATGCACATTGAAATGAAGTGATTAGCACCTTATATCCCCACCTCCCTTGAGATATTCCGGGCTTAGATCACTATTGTCCAGTAGGCCCACTCAGAATGTTGTTTGTCGCATTCTTCAACCTTCCGCCGTGATTCCGCGAAAAACTCTTCGACAAGAAATTCAATATGACTGTTTCGTTAGGCCTAGAATTCTTGAAAAGACTAGCTATCTTAAACGCTGAAAGAACGCTTTTAAAACGCAATGGAAATCAAAATTATGTACTTTTGATGATAGATCACGATCAAGTAGACATAAATGGAGCCAAAAATCATCTCGGCGCAACGTCAAAAGACATAAAAACTGGGTAGCGTCGCTACTTCTAAAACAAAGTAGCAAAAAAAGCTACTTTTTTGGGGCATGTAGCATTAGCTGCTACTTTTTAAAAGTAGTGTCCCAAGACTGAATATCAATTACTGATCGATATGTCATCTCATAGCCTAGCCCTAATAACATTTGGGCTTCACCATTAAAATGATCTAGAGACAGGTTACATTTTTAAATCAATTAGATTTTACTCTGTCTTGTCTTCTCTTTTGGAGCCTACGTACATACTACCGGTAACATCAATAAATAAAATTAATATTGTACATATTATTGTAAATATAGTCAAAGATTACCTAATAGGGAAATTTAAAAAAGGCAAAGACTCAAATTGCACTCGAGACTCGACTTATTTTAAGTACTCGGACTGGAACTCGACTCGAACTCAAAATTCAGGACTCCATTTAAGTTGATTTATATAATAGGGATAATATAAGGTAGGCCTAGGTATAAATAATAGGGTATAAGGGCGCGTCAACTGTAAGGCCATTATTCACTACTCTAGTCTAGGTTAGGGAGGAAAGACCCATGCTGGATCCAGCCTTAATTAGGGTCGGGGAAGGGAATATTACCGGGTAGGGCTACTCAACACATGACTCGCTCACTCGTCTATCAACGACTTTGGCGTTTGCCTAGTAATCATAATAGCATTTGATTTGATACCCACAATTGATATCGATGACCATCCTTAATGCCCTACACTGTTGATATTATTATTTAAAAAATTACTTTTAACTAGGGCTATAGCTTATTATGTGCATTTGTCTACTTAGTTTAATGTATTTCACTTTTTAAATAGTAGGCCTAGCTGCTTTTACAACTGAAAAGGAAAGACGTTAAATACGTAGATAAATGATAAGTGTGGTTATTGGCTTCTAGCCAGGGTCCAAATTAATTGTATTCTAATTTGTATTTAATTTGTTTGTCTAGATCTTGCACAGAGACATGAAAGCTGCAAATGTCCTCATTACCAAGTCTGGCCTTTTGAAACTGGCTGATTTTGGTTTAGCCAGGGCGTTCAGCGCAGCGAAGAACGGCCAAGCAAACAGGTAGGTCTAATCTAATTCGAAGTTGATATGCGTTAGCTACGTTTCCAGTCACATTCTTTTTTCTCTACATAGCCTATGATTTTCAATGTTGATAATTTGCCTGAGATTGAAGATAAATGTGGCACATTCCCACAAACCACACAGTACTTGTTGGGGTGGTGGGAAAGACCTCCCCTTTTTACGTCGGAGATGAGGTAGCATTGGTTGCTACGTTGATAGGTTAAATAATTAAATTAATAAATTATCATTACGTAAACAACTATGAATAGCCTTAGTGGCAGTGCACAAGTAAAGATGTTAAGCAACAAAAATAATCATCATTTGATCAGCATTACAAAGTACGTTAAACAATTCAACGTCAAATACCAACTACAGTAGGGCCTACTAGGGCTACTTAAAATCGTAAATTTAAAACCGTTTAAAAACCTCGGGCCTAGGTTAAAAGTTTTTATTCGACGTTTTAATGTTGTTCCTGGCCAATAAGCTGTTTTTGTGAAAAACTACAGTACTACTAGGCTAGGCCGGTTTTTGAAATTCTACCTTTTTTAAAATTGTTGTCTTTTTTTATACCGTAACCATGTATTGAAGGTCCAATATTTAAGAAGAAACAAGTCCAAAACATCCCTTATATATATTTATCAGGGGTGTGCAAATCCAATTTTTAATTTTGAATCTGAATCTCGAATCCCAAGCAAAACGATTCGCGAATTCGAATCCGAATCCAAAACTAGTTAACCTCCCACGGAACAAGTAGCATAAAGAAATGCCATAATTTCATGGTCCCGTGATGTTTTCCATTGTTTTTATCACGTTTTCGGCACTCTGTGAGATCTTCAGCCAATCAACAACACCTTCATCCATCCAGCCTTCTCTGAACGCAAAGTATTTATCTCGCGCGGTAGGCCTATCTTATCTTTTGGCATTGTTCTACTTTTCAAGATAACATCGCGAGGAAACTTCTTGCTGTCATTTAAGAGCACATTAGTAGGCCTTAACACAACATTTATTGTATCCGCTGGCCTTTTCATAGACCCGCACTTATTATTACGTACGAGATCGGAGATGGGCATCTTTCAATGCAAATGCATCGCTATGTGAAGGGAGACTTGACTGACGTAAACACGGCGCCCGCCTGTCTTCCGAGCCGGCAGCCGGCCGGCTAGGGCTCGCGTGAGTGAGAGAGACAGAGCGCGCTGCGCCGTAGAGCCTTGAGCATCGCCTGAAGGCAGCCTGCCAGCATCGTCCAAGAGAGAAGAGAGGAGAGCACACTGTTGTTTTTCGAATGCTATGTGCGAGAAAAACATTGCGTTTTGTTGAACAACAAGACGTGAACGAAAATTCTTCGTTTACGTAGGCGGCGGACATGCTATCACGTGATCGATTGCTAACTATTAAATCGACCTATCGATATATTTGCGAGTTTCTCGAGATCTTGGCGCCGGATTCGAGTTTTCGAATACTTCGAATTTTTACGATTTCGGATTCGACCAACGAATCGAATTCGAATACTAAAAGATTTGATTCGGATTCGATAATTTTGAAGCTTCGCACACCCCTAATATTTATATATGTGTCCAAACTATACCTATGCGTAGAGCCCCTTGAAATTCGTGACTGACGAAAAAAACAAAATATGTGCTAACCATTTAATTTCATAAAATGAGCATGAATTGATCAAATCTAAACCAGAAAATGCCAAAATTGAATCACCGCCAAACACCGAAATAGGTGTAAATTTCGTAATAACACCGAAATTCACAAAATTAATGTTTTTAACGACGAAAAGCACTTAAAATGTGAATTATTGTTAAATTACGGTGTAATTTTCAATATTTTATAAAGTATAGTTCAACCAAACAAAAGTTTTTATAAAATAAAGTTCAGAAAAAATTCTAAATTTACTTGTAGTAAATTACACCAGTCTGAACATAAGTACATTCAAACTTGTTTGTTTTGTGGCTAGAATGATATGCGAGCCGTGAACGAATATTTACATGCATATAAATTGGTAAATATAGATAAAACCGCTGAAATACAGCTTTAAACCAATAACACCGAAATTTTAAATCTTAAAAACGAAATTCACTGCAAAATAAAACCACTTTCAAGGACCTCTACCTATGCGTATTGTTTATTAGGGGTACGTCAATATTCAACAGTGTTTGTGAGACTAATAATTATTAATTATGTATTAGAATTTGGAACATTGGATTTGAAATATTCAATTCAAACTAGTAAATCCAGTAATAATTGACACAGGCCTAATAGTTTTTGATTATTGTAAGCGTGTTATCATCAATAGTAGGCCCTAATGTATGAATTCCCACAATTTGCCATCGATTGAAATGCTTGTCGACAATCACTGACATCTTTGACCACATCCAGTAGTAGTGTTGAATACACTGCTTCCCGATTCATCACCTAAGTTAAGCAACATTGGACGTGGTCAGTATTTGGGAACACCACATGCTGTTGGTAAATGGAGTGAAGCAGATAGCAAAGTGTGCCCGATAGAAAACGATCCTTGCATTATCAGTATCACCCCTAGCCGCTTGCAGAGAACAATGTGTGTAACAAGTTTCTGGTGTTAGTAAAAAGAAAATGAAGTGCCATTTTTAAAAATCGTTAAAATTGTTATTATGTAGGCCCTAAAGTGCCTAGCCTATGTTAAGTTCCTATGTAGGAGCCCAATCTGTTTTGTTTTGTTATTTATTAGTTAGTGTCCACTGTCCATTGACTTTAGGACTGAATTGAACTTCTTATGTTTTAATTTATGTATCTGATTATAGGGCAATATTAAAATTAAAATAATTTAGGCCTGCTATTGCATTTGACATTATATAAAATAATAATAATAATTAAACACCCGGTTCCAACATAAGTCAGGTCGGGGGGTAGTGTATCACCAGTTTCTCGGGCTGTGGACTTTCAGTGCTTGCTAGCCAGGCTCAACACCTCCTCATCTACTTCGATGTCTTCTATGACAGGCATTTCTACCAGTTCTCTCCATTTCTTTCTATCCTCCCAGATTCTTTCTTCATTAATTCTATCCCATGATTTCCCTCTTTCTTCAATGTTCCATTTTATTTGGTCCCTCCATCTATCTCTTGGGCGTCCAACTTTTCTTACCCTCCCTATGCCTCCCCGGGTACCCGTCGATCTTACGGTCGGGTACCTGAAATTACGAAATTTTAAGATTGTTTTACGATTCCAAAAAAAAGTGAAGTTAGTCAATTTTTTAATTTATATTGACAGGTCCATCACTTTTAACACACACGTTCTCATGTCGACGGTCTAGGGCGCCAGAGATGCTCGTTTCTAATGTCCAGCCGTTGAAAATGCACTTTCAGAAGGAACTGATATTAACAGAATGCATAAATATCTCAGCCACTTATTGGCCGATTACAATGACTAGTGGTGCGCGCACAGCGTGTTGGTGACATCTTTCACTCAAGCTCGATAGACGAAATTTGAGCCGTATTAATGACGAATCACTTACTGCCGCCGCTGCACAATGATGAGTGAAAGCCTGACCGGCGTCGGCATCAATTGAGCGGAATTTGAGACGAAAAACAATCAAACGAGTACCCGACGACTCATTTCATTACCCGGGCTATTATCAACGGACGGGTGCCCGGGTACCCGTTCACAGCCCTACTCTTAAGGCTGTTTTTTTATTGGCTCAGGCTGGGCTATCATTCAATTAAGGCCTAGGCCTAAATTAAAACTTTATATTTGGTCAAACAAAATTATAAATTTAATGACAAAAAAATTAATAATTTTATTGTATTTTTCTGTGTTTTGTATTTATGTTACCTACTATTCTTCAATAAACTCAACAGCCACCATCATTTTTCGAAGGGAAGCTGTTGGATCCTATCTAACACCAATATAATAATTATATTGAGTTGGCCTGTTATCATAGAAGTGATTATAGAAGTGAGAATGACAAGGTATCGCCAAATTTTCATAACAATCATTTCATTCATTATTTTTACGTACTAACTCACATTGATTGACCCGGCACCTCCACCATATCTAATTCTTTTAAACTTTTTTTTCTTTGTCTTAATATCGAAAATATTCCCACATTGACCACTTGCATCTTGCGATGCTTGCATAATGCATATAGATAGCGCATGGTTCAACTGTGAATGATTGATGAGGCTGGCTTTGAAGTAACTGTAAGTGTGAGCATTGCTTTGCTGCCAATCACAAACTATACTTACGACAAAGGGATAGTAAATACACACAGCTTACACTCCACATCAAAGTTCTTAGCTTAGTTTGCCATACTGCACATTTACGTTATGTATTTCATACAGCAGTCAGTGTGCATGCATGCTCATTGAATTGGTAATATTTTATTATTTCTTATTTATTTTATTTAGTCCATGGCAACCGCCATACAGCCTTGAAACTAATGTTATATGCTCTCATATTTAAATGTTTTAAAGTGGTTTATTTTAACAGTAGTGAAGTAAATTGGTATTAAAGGGAAAGTTGAGGTTTGTGTGAACAGTATGTGAAACAAAAAATGAAGTTTTGTACTACCTTGAAGACATGAGGTGGATTTGTATGGGTCGCCTTCAAGTTCTCCATTGAAAAGGGCACAGGATGGTTGCTGGATATTTCAAATAATGGTTTGAAAAGCTATTGCTACATGTGACTTGAAATATCTAATTTGTCTTTAAATGGATAGGTAGTGAGAGATTTGAAAACAGTTTTTTGATAGATGATAGTTTTAATGCATATTGTGCTAATTTAAGTTGATTTAAATTTAAATTTTTTTGACATTTGAAGAGTGTTTTTGTTTTTGGAGTTATCTTTGTAACAATGTTTTAAATTTGATAAAACAAGATGGTCGACAGTAAGACAGTGGAAGAAGGTGTAAACAGTGGTTTAAATGTCAATAGTCAAAAAGAAGAATCACAATGTTGGGGATGTGAGAAAAGAGTTAGGGCGGGAGTCCAGTGTACTTCATGTGCCATTTGGTCCCATTTTAAATGTGCGGGAGTCAATGGAAAGGAGTATAGAAGAAAAAAGAAAAGTGAATGGTGGTGTGGGTGCAGCAATGAGAGATTGGCATTGAAAGAAGAAAAGGTAGGAATATGCATACAAACAACAGCCAAGGAAATTGAGACAGAAAGTATAACTGTATCAAAAGCAAGCAGACCTCTCGGCTTAAGATTGGGGTTAGGCATAAAAACCGGTGGGAGATGCACCATAAGTAATAAGATTAGTATAAACACAAGGAGGAATGATATAATGGGTGGAAGGGTGGCTCAATGGAAAAGGAGGAACCACATTGGAATGGTTAAGAGCTGGGGTAGGCCTAGTAGTGAGAAGTGGAAGTTGATGGTACAGGCATTAGGTAAAATGAGCAAACATATTGAACAACTGAGTGAAAAGGTAGAAATGTTGGAAAAGAAGAGAGATAAAGAAGAAGGAAAGGCAGGAGTGTTAGAACAAGTGTACACCAGTATGAAAGGGGTGGTGGAAGAATGCACTACAGAGGTGGTAAACATCCAGCTGGATTTGGAAAAAACATATTCCAGGCTGGAACAGGAAATGGGAAGAACACAAATGAGATTGGTGAGTGTTGGAGAAGAATTGGAGGAGGAACAGGAGGGAAGAAAAATGTTGGATAATAGATTAAATAACATGTGGGAAGAGATACAACAAAGAATATTAGACATTGGTATACCACATGCTGAAGACCTAAGACTAGGCAGCAAAAGAGCTCGTGAGCACATGGTAGGGTTTGACCAAAAGCAAGGTTTAGGTATCGCAACGCCAGACAACAAAGTTGGTCACAAATTGGCGGTACAAAAGAACATCCATAGAAGCAAGTCACCTTGCCACAAACATCAGGTGGGTGAAGCAAGACCAAAAAGAGGACGAAACAACAACCGAGTAATAGAGCTCAAGGTGGGTCCAGGCCAACAGCACACAGTAACAACAGACCTAGAAGATGCAATGCCAGACAGTGAAGTTGGTCACAAGTTGGGTGTAGAAACATAACAAAGACAGAAGTAAGTCAACTTATCAAAAACAGCAGGTGGGTGAATCATTACCAGACATTGAAGTGGTATGCAACTATGATACAAGAAAGCTCAACCAGGACAAAAAAGCATTAGGTATACTAATTGGAGATGTGTCGGGTACAACAGCAAATAATTTTTGTGTTGGAGTGGAGTACAGGGCTAGGGTTTACCCAGGTATCAGGATAAATGAACTTAAAAAGAAGGTAGAAGAGTACAAATCAGATGGAAATATAGAAGTGGCGGTTATATGTGCAGGGAACAGAGAGAAGTGGGCTGGAGAGGAAAAGGCAGTCATGCTAGGGAATCTACAAGGCTTACTTGTATTGGCGAAGAGAAAGTTTTATAATGCCAAGATAGGCATGTGTGGGCTAAGCACCTGGAGAGGTTTAAGCTTAGGTGTCAATAATGATATAAAAGAAATATGCAAGAGGATTGAAGTAGAATATATAGACATGAATGGGGTGGAAGGAATAGAAGAGAAATGGAACAGAGCAAGAGAAGTGGGAATAAGAGCAAAACGCTTCGTAATGAGCAACGAGGGAAAATGGCTAGGCCTAGATGTGAATGTAAGAAAAAAAGGAAAAGAATCTGAAACAATGGGGCAGAAGGATTTTCACACAAGGTGGGTGTGGAGAAAAAGAAGTTAGGCATAGACCGTGGACAAAGGAGAAAACCAAACAAAAGAGGGAGAACATCATCACACAGGAAAGAAGGAAAAGTTATAAATGTGGGCACAATAAATATAGTGTCACTTAATGGTAAAATCGAAGAGATCATTGATGTCATGAAAGAACAGAAACTGTGTGTAATGGGACTCAGTGAGACAAAGTGGAAAGGGTGTGGAAACAAGAATCTCAGAGAAGGATACAAGCTGTGGTGGTCTGGAGGAGTGGAGGGAAGAAATGGGGTAGCATTTGTGGTAAGCCCTGAATGGAAAGACAGTATCGTAAATGTGAAAAGCCATAGTGATAGAATGATACAGATGTACATCTTGTGCGATGACAGCATGACAATCGAATTCATTCAGGTGTATGCGCCTCAAACAGGAAGACCAGTGGTTGAGAAGGATGAGTTTGTGGCAAAATTAGAAGCAATTATGACATCGAATACTATTGTAGTAATGGGGGATTTTAATGCAAGAATAGGAAAAGATAGAAAAGGATTTGAAGAGGTTATGGGCAGACATGGACTAGATGCAAGAAACAGAGATGGAGAGAAATTGTTAGAAATGTGTGCCAGAAACTCATTAGTTATAGGAAATAGTTGGTTCAAGAAACGTAGAACCCAACAAATAACGAGATATGGCTATGGTGAAGACAGATCAGAGACAGTAATTGACTATCTATGTATAGGAAAAGAAATAATGAGAAACCTTGAGGATGTGAGGGTAATGCCATCAATATCATTGGATGGAGACCACAGGCTGGTGTTGGGGAAGTTTAGAATGATGGTACAGACACAAAAGAGAATAAAGAACCGGCACAAAAGACTAAAAGTGTGGAAACTGCAATCTCCGATAGTGCAAGAAGAGTTTATGACAAGAATTAGTGACCAAACACCTACAAATGAAGTGGGAGAAATAGAAGAAGAATGGCAAAACTTTAAGAAGGTTTTTGTGTCAAGTGCAGAAGAGCTGTTGTGTCTGTGGAAGGAGGAAAGAGAAAGAAACGCGATGGTGGAACGAGAGGGTACGAGATGCAGTTCGGGAGAAGAAACTAGCTTGGAAAAAGAATGAAAAGTGCAAATCCACAGAAAATGAGTACGAGTACCGTAGGCGAAAAACCGATGTGAAACAAATTGTGAAGGAGGAGAAAGACAAAGCAATGGAAGAATTTGCTGGTAAATTAGAAGATGACTTCCAGGGAAATAAGAAAATTATGTACGGACTAGTAAAGACAAAAAGACAAGAAAGGGAAGAACAAAAGCTCATGGTAAATGAAAATGGCCAAGTTACAAACAACCCACAGGAAATACAAGAAATGTGGAGGAAATATTTCAAAGATCTGCTAAATGTACAGGTTAGTGAAAATTTAAATGCAGAGAAAAAGAAAGAGGCAAGTGGAGAAGATGAAGAAGACGAGGTAACAGAACAAGAGGTGGCTCGGGCGTTAGGAGCCATGAAGAATGGTAGAGCTCCGGGAGTGGATGACATTTCTGTGGAAATGATCAAAGCATCAGGTGCGGAAGGAAGAAGATGGTTATTTCGAGTAATAAGTGCTGCGTGGAAACAAAAGAAGGTACCGGAAGATTGGAAAAGAGGTATAATTGTACCGCTGTTTAAGAAAGGTGACCGTAAGAAATGTGAAAATTATAGAGGGGTGACATTAATGTGTCAGTGTGCAAAAATTTATGAGAAAGTTATAGAACTAAGACTGAAGGAGGTATATGACACAGATCTAAGAGAAGAACAATATGGGTTCAGAAGTGGACGGTCTACTATTGATCCCATATTTGCTATAAGACAGACAATGGAGGGGAGATGGCAAAATGGGAAAGAAATGCACATTGTGTTTTTGGATCTGGAGAAGGCATACGATCGCCTGCCTAGAGAGAAAGTATGGGAGTGTCTAGAGATAAAAGGAGTGGGAAGAGGTTTAATAGACAGGATACAAAGTACATATCAAAGGAGTGAAAGTTGTGTACAGACAGATATGGGTAGGTCAGAATGGTTTCAAGTGAATGAGGGCTTGCGACAAGGTAGTGTGTTATCTCCAACACTCTTTACTGTTGTAATGGATGAAATTATAAGAAGAGTGGAACCAAATACAGATGGAAGGGACACAAGAACATTAGTGTTTGCGGACGATGTGTTGATTTGGGGTGAGAGTGCCAGAGAAGTGCAGGAGAAGGTGGACAGATAGAACGAAGTTACTACAGAGTTTGGTCTAAAAATCAATCAGAAAAAGAGTGAATGTTTGCGTATGCAAAAGAAGACAAAGGGCAGGCCTAGAGACATAGAAAATATTGTACTACGTGGAGAAGTCTTAGAAGAAAAAGAAGAATTTAAATATTTGGGAAGTATATTGACAAAAGATGCAAAAGTGTGTAGGGAAGTGTCATCTAGAGTGCAAAAAGCAGAAGGGTTTTATCAATTGGTGAGAAAGTTACTATGGAATGAGTTGTTCCCACAAAAATGTAAAATTTTGCTGTATAAGGCATATTTTGTACCTATATTAACATATGGGGCAGTAACATGGGCAGTGGGAACAAAAGAAGAGAGTCAGCTGGAAGCAGCAGAAATGAAGTTTTTAAGAAGTATAAAGGGAGTTACAAAGATGGACAAGATAAGAAGTAATGAAATAAGGAAAGAACTGGGATTGGAGAGATTGAAGTTTAAGCTAGGAAGAGAACGTCTAAGATGGTTTGGACATATGAAAGGATGGGCAGGGAGAGGATTCCAAGACGAGAATTTGAAGCGGCAGAGGAGGGGAAAAGAAGAGTAGGAAGGCCAAGAGAAAAATGGGAAAGATTAATTCAAGAAGACGTTGGAAAACGGAATGAAGTGTGGGAGCATGTGGCAAGAGTAAAGCTGTGGGAGGACAGAAGAGAGTGGAGTAAATTGGTGGAGAAGAAGGAGTTGGATGATGTGGAAGAAACACTAAGTCTGGCAAGCTTAGTATCTACAGTTTCATGCCCTTGATAATGGTGGAAAACCACCACTCAACCCGACATAGTTGGAACTGAGTTATGATGATTATTATTATTTAATTTGTAGTACTCCTACGGCCTACCTGGTAGCCCACTATTCTTTGCAATTTGTTTTGGTGATTTGTTAAGCCTGTTTGTTTATTATATCTACCCAAGATCTCTAGGCCTACTTGCTAGGGATGACATCTGGTACTCAGGTTACCCACATTTGAACATAACCCAAATACATACTAAGTAATCGGATCCTCTTCCAGTAAGATTCTTTCTTCTTTGTTATATGAAACAACTTCAACACAACAAATACATTGCAAATTTATATGAATGATGGAGAGAGTTGAGGTAATGGAAACTGGGAACCACAGGAAAACTTGTTTCTTTCTTTAATTTTGCAGTGATTTGGTGGCTTTGTTGCTCTTCAATTCAATTTTTTTTTTGTGTCATTGTTGTTGGATGAGCGAAGCGAAGACTTCAATTTCACTGACCCCCAAAAAATTTAGCTCGGGTGTTTTTTTTTTTTTTTGTTTTTTTTTTGTTTGTTTTTTTGTCTGTTTGTTAACTCTCTACCAGGCAAACGGCATATCCGATCTTGATGAAAATTTGACAGGACCTTCGAAATCTCTGAACTTAGAGGTGTATTGTTTTTCGGTACAATCGAAGAAATATTTCTCATGAATATCGTACTTTTACGATTTTTTTCGATTTTTAGTGCGATATTTTCGTGACATTTGGGCCAATTCTGACCAAACGGGTGGGGCTACAACGTTCATATTATACATGGACATTAAGGTTATGGTGATGTAGTACCTTTTGAAAGAAAAAGTTGAAAAAGTTAGCCAGAATCCATAGAAATAAAGCTTTTAATATAAGTTTTTTGATTTTTTGTGCGATATTTTCGTGCCATTTGGGCCAATTCTGACCAAACTGGTAGGGCTACAACGTTCATATTTTACATGGACATTAAGGTTATGGTGATGTAGTACCTTTTAAAAGAAAAAGTTTAAATAGTTAGCCAGAATATATAGAAATAAAGCTTTTAATATAAGTTTTTTAAGGTAAATAATACCAATTGACAGGTAACAAAAGAAACTTGACAACAATCGGCTACAATGCGTAGGCAGCAAAACAAAGAACTTGCAAAAGTAAAGATATCCCATGCAAACTAAAAATTTTAAAAAGCTCATCCATCAACGCGGCGGGACTTTAGCGTTTTCCTAGTAGTATAAATTTGATTGTTAGGCTGTACAAAATGGCACCATCTTTGAGGGCACCCTCACCCAAGAGGGTCTTGTACCAAATCCACATTTTACTACCCAATGTCATCCTTACTACCTATATGACATAATATTTTCTAGAGTATGTTTTTGTAATTTGTTTATCAATTAGTAAGTGAATATTGTGTTTGGGTAAGCATTTCATGTGTGCTGGGGAAGTATGTAAATTCCTGTGTCATGCAGTGGTTTAAATAATAAATATTAAATACCCTTCTAGTTTAGGCCTAAGTTTCATTTTTATGATTTTGTCAGTTCTCAATAGTATTTTAAACTATTGATTGGACTTCATTGTTGCCTACCAGTTGTCATCACAAGTATACTTCTGATATTACCAAACAGTTATTTATTTACTTACCGTATTATTTTTATGATTTGGAGTTGCCATTATTTGTACTGACTGCTGCTGTTATGTTATGTTATGCTATGGTACATTGATGACCAAAAACACCAAAAGAAGACATTTGCTATTAATTCTGAAGGCTTATACTAGACTTAATTAAATAACAGCAAGATCCTTCCTATGTATTCATTATGTTTTACTTCTACTCTGCCTGCAAGTAGAACAAAGTTATGTTTGGTGTTGCTACTTACTGCTTGTAAATCTGTATCCACAACAGTGCATGCTGCACAAGTATTTTGCAAAAGACCTGTGTAATGTACATTGATTGCAATGTTCTTTAAATCTTTATGGTAATTGTACAACATAAAACAGACCAATATTTTAAAGCAGTATCTCATGTTAATGACAAATGGTGAATAGGTAGTTGTCAATGAACATTGATACACAATCATGACATGCTTGTCCTTCAGATGGTATTATTGATGGTAGATGGTAATATTATTATTATTATTATTATTATTATTATTATTATTATTATTATTATTATTATTATTTTTTATGAATATAATGTTTTTAAGCATAATTAAAACAATTGGAAGATTTGTTTTTATGCTTAAGTAGACGCATAGAAGTTTTAAAGGTCTTTTCCCAGTTTACATGATTACAATATCAACGGTAAATGCTTTTTATCAAAACATTCACAGTTATTTGATTTCTAATCAGGCCTCCAAAATCAATTGGCCATTGGATAGTTAGCGGGAAGCAAAGTTGAACATCTACTGTACAAGACTGGTTCCATTTTCACCCATGTCTCCTCATATACTGTCTGTGGCACCTCTTTTGTACTGGAACTAGACTATCTGTTAATGAAGGTACACGAACCGAGTGGTGACCTTGTGGTACCGGCCCCCCGAGCTCCTCCTGGGGGAACGCAACTACGGGCCCCCCGTGGATCTCTGGGGCACCGGATGCATCATGGCCGAGATGTGGACTCGGAGTCCCATCATGCAAGGCAACACGGAACAACAGCAGCTCACCCTCATCTCGCAGCTGTGCGGATCCATCCAGCCGGAGAACTGGCCCGGAGTGGAATCTCTGGAGCTCTACGGCAAGATGGAGTTGCAACAGGGCCAGAGGCGCAAGGTGAAGGAACGTCTGAAACCCTACGTCAAGGACCAACTGGCTTGCGACCTGCTGGACAAGCTTCTCGTTCTAGATCCCGCCAGACGATTTGACTCGGATGCCGCGTTGAACCACGACTTCTTCTGGACGGACCCGATGCCGTGCGATCTCGCCAAGATGTTATCGCAGCACACGCAGAGCATGTTCGAGTACCTCGCCCCGCCTCGCCGGTCCGGCCACATGAGGCCGCACCACAACCACCACCAAGGTGGGGCCGGGCCAACCGCCCCCACCACCAAGCCTGCGTCATCCATGGACAGCGGATACCAGGACAGGGTGTTTTAAACTCGTCGTTACACGCAAGAGAAGAACGCAATACTTACCGATACAATATTATAACATCATTTGCAGTTTTGGGTAGTTGGCCCCTTATGTAATGCCAGGGAGGTAACGCATTACTGTAACCAGCTATGTTAATAATGTAATGAATTATTTGGACTGTCCACTGCACTTGTAAATAAAGAAAACTATGTGAAACAATATTTCGATAACTGTTCAGTCGTCTTCAACGGGTTTAATGACATTTGACATAACAACATTAAGAAAAAACAAAAATCCAAAAATTTGAACAAATACATGCTCTAATCTCAATTTCACCAGAAAACTCATGCCTACAATCTTATAAAAATTAAATCAGTTGAAGATGTTGCCAATTAACAATTAAGAATGATAAATAACACCTTTGTAAGTTATGACTGGCTCTGTCTGGCTTGGAACAAACAATTTCCAAACAGAAGGAAAGTCAATACTAGGAGTACTAATGACGTCGCTCTTCACAGCCATAAAGGCAGCCTCTTTTAACCAACGTTTATGCAGATTAGTTTCATGGAGAATGATGGAGGAGTCGTTCCAATTCACATGATGATGGTTCTCATAAACGTGTTCTGCTAGTCAGAGTCATAGCTTATAAAGGTGTTTTTTTTTAAAATCTTAATTGTTAGTTGGCAACATCTTCAACTGATTTAATTTTTATAAGATTGTAGGCATGAGTTTTCTGGTGAAATTGAGATGGCAGTATATTTGTTTACATTTTTGGATTTTTGTTTTTTCTTACTGTTGTTATGTCAAATGTCATTTAACCCGTTGAAGACGACTGAACAATTATTGTCAAAATATTGTTTCAGATAGTTTTTATCTTTATTTACAAGTGCAGTGGACAGTCCAAATAATTCATTACATTATTAACCTCACCTGCTCGAAAAGTTTCATTATTATATTAAAGCGTAATGATCAAGTAATTTTGTTAACATTTGTACCTATTTATTATTGTTATATTTTAAAAAAATTATTGAGGAATAAGAGTCTTAGGTTGTGTTCCGTAAAGGCGACCGGTCGACCATTCTGGGCTCGACTGGGGATTGTTATTTTCATTGTTTCACTCAACGTCTGATTGTTGGGGACTGCCTTGGCTACGGAATGGTGCGTGCTTCTACAAGGCCGTGTTTTTATGAAAATTGTGATATCTCGTTAAAATATTACATAAATCATATCATTTTACTAAATAAATGAATGATTTGAATGAATGAATGATTAATTTATTGTGTACCCATGTGAATTACAGGAACATTCTCGGTAGTGGACATAATTCCATGATTTTCAATGACATAATTTGAAATAACCGCGCTTTCCTCAAAGACCTGCCCACGACCGGAATAAAACTCTGGGCTTCTTGGTCTCGACCACAACAGTCAAAACAACTACGCATCGCATACGTTCCTTGCAAATCTGATCTATCATTGGTGCAAATTGTGTTTACTTAAATTTCATTGGTCGCATACTGGTCGTTCTGGTCGTCTTTGCAACCATAGACGTTCTTGTTGATCCTTACTTTAGAAATGTTTTCAATTTACTAGGGTGTAAGCCAAGTTTTTTTCAATGATAATGCTGGTTATTAATTTGTTTCTTGTTCACACAATTATAGCTAATGATGAATCATAACTGTAATATCAGTGATATTGCAACTAATATTAATATTACTATTACTAGTAATAGTTCAAGTATTATAAAACTATGACATAACATAACATTCAAGTAAATTTATCTCATTTGGTCTACGTATGAAGTTAGGTACGTATTGCTTTTCAAAAATAGTTTACCCAAGACTGATAATTTATGTATGGTAGTGAAGCAGATATTAAGCAAATCCTTACCTCAATACAAGATACCTTTTAGATGATTCAAGCACATTAGTGTCAAGT
The DNA here is from genome assembly GCA_024449915.1 of Sweltsa coloradensis. Taxonomy (NCBI): domain Eukaryota; kingdom Metazoa; phylum Arthropoda; class Insecta; order Plecoptera; family Chloroperlidae; genus Sweltsa; species Sweltsa coloradensis. Next base: position 94,553 of record JAMZAV010002385.1, on the reverse strand, counting down.
CAACAATACTGCATTGTTTGGTTGGTCGATTGGGAGTGGTGACAGAAATAGAATAAACATATGTAGGCCTACAGACAATAATAATTATTGTCTGACGTGGACAAGTCATCAATTCTTGTTTTAGGAATGTGTAAACGGTGACTTTGGAGCTGTCCTAGCAACAAGCCAAGTAGTCAGTTCTAAGGTTGTTCCAAATTAGTCTTGAATTGATTCTGGCGTCGTGCATAGGTGGAATCATACCAGCTTGTTTGGTCGGTGTTTCCTATTTTAAAAAAAAATGGTCACTGGTTGGTCATTTGCTCGTCGATGGCGACTGCTTTAAATTTAATGTCTTCCCCCCCCCAAAAAAAAAATCAATTTGTATATAGAGTCTACCTACCCAATCAGTTCCCAAACTGATTTTTATTTATTTATTTTATTTTACGGGGTGGAAGTGGTTTGTGTCGACGTAAAGGTTTATTTGTGAAATATAATGGGTTAAGACTTAGAAGAAGAGAGAAAGGAAGGGATAAAGTAAATGATGACAACAAGACATACACAGAAAGATTATTGTACGTTATTATTTTATTGACTATATAAAGTAAATTAAAATTATTATCTTAGACAATTGTATTGTTTACCTCTTATTCTCATTATTATCTCACCACAAATTTGCTGAATATAATGAGTGTAAATGTAAACATATATTCTTTTAATTATTATTATATTTGTGGGTGGTGGAAGCACAAAGGTTGAGAACCAGTGATTTAAGATCGTTCAAATCAGTTAAGCTATATCCCTCTCATTTGCTGGATAGTATGTATCTTTTTATTACTGATTTGTGTATTGTATTCTGTATTGGTAAGCGTAGTTAGGGCTATAAATTAATGAAAGTAGAATTACGCTATCTATCACTTAATAATTTGAAGTGGTTGGCCAATGTTATTTAAGTCAACCCACAAGAAATACAATTTATTTGGCTGCTAACAGCCACTGTTGGATGACCACCTGTATCCAGCGTATTACAATGAACAAAATTAATAAAATTTTAAACGTTTTTGAATTTGAAATTTGAACTATTTGAAATTTGAAAAAAATCTGTTTTTTTTTATATGGTGGTTTTGTAAAATAATGTCTGAAGCCTTCAGAATTAATAGTTATTTATTCTATTGTTGACATGGGTATCATAAATAGAATAGCACACATCACAATGTATGTTGTAGAGTTTATTTAGTTACCTTAGGTTTAGCTATTGTATTGCACAAAACAAGTCTAATTGCTAAAATTTCATGCACATCATGTCCCAAAAATTAAATAAAATTGTAGCTCACTTTTTAGGTTCATGTAACGGAGTTCCTTGCATTAGTTTCATGAGTGACCAGTTGTGATGCAAATACTGTATAAATATCTCATTATTTATACCTGGCTGGTGATAAGTATTTTCTTCAAATTTGAGAAAGTTCTTCAAAGGAACACACAACATTTTAAGCACTGTACAAATAAAAATCAAAATATGGGATTTTGGGCATTTTTAACATCTCACTGCCTCAGGATCCAAAGTACAACATGATCCGTAATTTACCGAATGACTGACAACCCTAAGCATAGTGTGTGTGATATTTTTTGTGCGTGACGATTTTAATTTAATAATTCCGAACGAAAATGTAGGTACTGGTTACTATGTATTGGTGGCTGTGACTTGTTTCTACTATTAGTATTTGCCTTAGAGTTGATATTAGTCCTAACAAATTTTTTCTAATCTATTAATTAATGTGCAGTATTTATCTTTTACTTTTATTTATTTTTATTATTATTTTCAGAACAAATAGATGTATTAACGACAAGCCTAGGTACACAATGATTAAAATAGGAACCCAAAATATTCTTACATTAAATGGAAAAATTGAAGAATTAGTAGATGTGATGATGTTGAAAAAATTGGAGATATTAGGACTGTGTGAGACTGAATTGAAGGGAGTAGGAACCAAAGAACTAAGAGAAGGATACATATTACTAATAAGAATGGTTGGGCACAAATGAAGGCAAAAATGGAGTGGGATTTATTATCAGCCCGAATTGGAAAGAAAACATTGTCCATGTAGACAATAAGAGTGACAAAATGATGAAAATTAAAATATTTATAAATCGGGTAGCTCTAGGGATCATACAATGCTATGCACCGCAAGTGCGGTTAGCAATGGGGGCAGAAAAAGAGGCGTGACTTGAACAATTAGAAGAAGCAATCACAGAGAGAAAAGTATAATAATCATGGGAGATCTTAATGCCAAAGTAGGGAGAGAGAGAACGGGATATGAAGAGGTACTACGGGTCCATGGGTATGGGCCAAGGAACAAGGAAGGAGAAAATCTACTTGATTTGTGTGCCAGGAATGGACTTAATCGGAAATAGCTGGTTCATGAAGAAAAAGTATCAACAAATAACTCGGTAGACCTACTCCTAGGATGGCTCATCCGAGTCAGTAATGGACTATATTATTATAAGTAGCAACATGGCCAAAGACATCGCTTATGTAAAAGTCATTCCCAGCGTGTCTCTAGATGGAGACCACAGACTACTTGTAAGCCTTCAAGATTGAACAACAAAGACCAAAATCAGGAGATATACCCCAGGAGGAAGATTCCAAAAATCAAGGCATGGAAACTACAGGAGGAGACTGACATGCATGTCTTAAGACAGACAGACAGAGGAAAAGTATCCAACACTTGATTTGTTATCTGTAGATGAGGAGTGGAAATTACTTAAGTCAGTATTTGTTAGTAGTGCTGAAGAAATATGTGGAAGGGCAGGTGGTATACGAAAGGAAAAGGAAACTGTATGGTGGAATGGAAGAGTGAAGACAGCTGTTAAATGCAAAAATGTAACCCAGAAGGAGAAGGATAAAAAACAGGATTAAAGGAAATGAGGAAAAGTACAAAAAGTATAAATATGAAGCTAAGAAAATAGTATTGGCAGAAAAGAAAAATACAATGAAGATATTTGCAGACAAGTTAGAGAAGGACTTGATGCAATTAAGAAATTACTATATGGACTAATGAGAAGCAAAAGAAAAAAAGAAGAAATTACAAGATACCATAACAATGAATCACTTGTCACTGACCCAAAAGAAGTGAAAAACATGTGGAAAAAATATTTCAAAAACCTGCTTAATATGTCTAGGTTACCTGACACTAACCATATCCAACTCAGGAAGGGGATCCAACAATAGAAATCTTTCAGAACACCAATACACCAATGAAGACGAAATAGAAGAAATAATGTGTGCTCGTTGGTCTTGTGGTTAGCGTATCTGCTTCCAATGCAGAAGGTCCAGGGTTCGATTCCCGCCATAGTCAGAAGTTTTTTAACTTCTGATATGGACTGTTAGTCCATCAGTTCTTGTCTTAGGAGTTTGTAAACGGTGACTTTGGAGCCGTTCTAGCAACGAAGCAACATAATAAATTCAGAGTTGTGCTGAATCGGCCTTGTTGATTCTGGCGTTGATTCGCGGGTGTTCGCACTGTCCATACCACTGTTTGCTATATTTCCTATTACAAATAACGATCTTTGGTTGTTTATCGCTCACTCGCCGATTCGTCGGGGCCTACAGGGTTGGCTTAGTCGCTTTGATTTAAAGTCCCCCACTGAAAATCAGTTATATAACTGAGTGGGTAGACTCTAAATACAATTTATTTATTTATTTATTTATTTTTTAATATTAAATGCAATATCAAGAAAGGAAGTAGCTGAAGCAATAAAAGCCATGAAAAATGGTAAAGCTTCGGGAGAGGATGAAGTAGCTGTAGAGATGATCAAGGCTGCAGGGGATGCAGGCATAGATAGGATGTGGAGAGTGACCAGTGCAGCATGGAACGAAAAGAAAGTACTAGATGACTGGGGGAAAGGAATTATAGTTCCAACATAAAAGAAAGGGGACCGGAAGAAGTGTAGAAACTATAGATGGATAACTCTGATGAGTAAGTGTGCAAAGATATACGAGAAAATACTAGATCGAAGACTACGACAACCAGTAGAGCCAAGTATGAGAGAGGAACAATAGGGTTTAGAGCTTGTCACTCAACTATTGATCTCATATTTGCGCTGTGACAAATAATGGAAAAAATTTGGAACAGGGAGAAGAAATGTTTGCGGTCTTCTTGGATTTAGAAAAAGCATATGATAGTGTCCCAAGAGCAAAAGCTTGGGAATGCTTAAAAGCTGCTGAAGTGGAACAGAACCTAATAACAAGAATCCAAAGCACATATGTCACAACAAAGAGCTGTGTTCAAACACCATTTGGTAGAATTCCTTGGTTTGAAATAAACAGTGGACTAGACTACGACAAGGTAGTGTGATGTCACCTACTATGTTTGCCATTGTTATGGATGGATAACATACTGCGTAAAGTTGAACCCACGGAAAGTGAAACGTCTAAAACGATGATATTTGCAGATGATATAGTGAGATGGGGAGATTCCATTGAAGAAGTCCAGAAGAGCCTAGATAGATGGAATGAGGTAACACTGAAGTTTAACATGAAAATAAGCAGTGAAAAGAGTGAAACACTAATAGTAATGAAGAAAAGTAAACAAAATTAGAAGAAGATAATAATACTAGCTGCAGGCCCGTATTAACCATTAGGCTAACTAGGCTCTAGCCTAGGGGCGCAAGCCTCGAGGGCGTGCGCCCTCTATTGCGCCCTCTGTGCGCCCTCTGAGAGCTCCTTGCAACAAAGCTGCCTTGTTTCGAGTATTGACTGCACAAAAATTACATTTATTTTGGTATTGTATTTAGCCCACTTCTTTGTTCTAAAACTCTCCAAACGCATTCAAAAAACCTGATTTTCAAAATTTTCGCCTGCGGCGCCATTATTGGGGGGCTTTGCCCCCCCCACGCCCCGTGCTTGGCCAACAAAAGTACAAATTTTAAATTCCCCCCCTGCGGGCGCCCATGTAGTTAGATAGGACCAATACAGGGGGCGCTTAAAATATTATAGCCTAGGGGCGCCAAAAACTTTAATCCGGCCCTGACTAGCTGTCCATTGCAGAAGCATTCAAATACCTCAGAAGTATACTAACAAAAGACGCAAAAATAGATGCTGAAATATCAAAGAGAATTATATTAGCAGAGAAATTTTACCAAAGTGTACTTAAACTATTATGGAAAGTAGAAATATCATCCAGGTGTAAGATGCTATTATACAAAATGTATTTCCTCCCAATAATATCATATGCATCAGTGACATGGACAATAGGAGGAAAGGAAGACAGGCAGATTACAAGCAGCAGACATGAAATTTTAGCCTTAACAAAAATAGACAAGGTACGGAGCTTAACAATATGAAACAAACCAAGAGTGGAAAGTCTACAAAGTAAAATAGGAATCAAAAGACTTTGATGGTATGGGCACGTACGAAGAATGAAGCAAGATAGAATCCCAAAAAGAGAATTTGAATGCACATGGGGGGAGTAAGAAGAGTTGGACGCCCAAGAGATAGATGGAGGGACCAAACAAAATGGAACTTTGAAGAAAGAGGGAAATCATGGGAGATAATTAATGAAGAAAGATTCTGGGAGAATAGAAAGAAATGGAGAAAACTGGTAGAAATGCCTGTCATAGAAGACATTGAAGAAGATGAGGAGGTGTTGAGCCTGGCTAGCAAGCACGGAAAGTCCACAGCCCGAGAAAGTGGTGATACGTCACCCCCCGACCTGACTTATGCTGGAACCGGGTGTTTGATTATTATTATTATTACTAGGCCGCTTCGCCAACGCTTTTTTTAGTCGCGTTGATGGATGAGCTTTTTTGTAAGTTTTTAGTTTGCGTGGGATCTCTTTACTTTTGCAGGTGCTTTTTGAATGCATTGTAGGTGATTGTTGTCAAGTTTCTATTGTATCTGGTTAATTGTTATTATATACCTAAAAAAATTCATATTACAACCTTTATTATATGGATTCTGGCTAACTTTTTCAACTTTTTCTTTCAAAAGGTAATACATCACAATTACCTTAATGTCCATGTGAAATATGAACGTTGTAGCCCCACCCGTTTGGTCATAATCGGCCCAAATATAACGAAAATATTGCATTAAAAATTGGAAAAAATAGGAAAAGTACGATATTTATGAGAAATATTTCTTTGATTATACCCAAAAACGTGGCAGGTCTAAGTTCAGAGATTTCGAAGGTCCCCTCTAATTTTCATCAAGATCGCATATGCCGTTTGCCCGGTTTGCGGAGTGCGAACAAACAGACAGAAAAACAAACAAAACAAACTAATAAAACATCGGAGCTAAATTTTTTGAGGGGTCAGTGAAATTGAAGTCTTCGCTTCGCTCATCCAATTATTATTATTATTCATTTCTTGTTCATGCGGGCTTACGAAAATCCTATATATTTGCAAAGTTTGTCTTCCTCTAAAACCCTAATTCTGTTGTATGATTTCTTATTAAAAATTAAAAACAAATATGATACAGTGTTATAGTTGCTCCGAAGCAAGTAAGCAGATGCACACGGTTTCGGCGGGCCAATGAGCGATAAGTATTTTAAATCGGGGACCACTGATTGGCTGCAATCCACCCGCCGGTGACGTCAGCAAATGCTTACTTGATTCGGAACAACTATACTGTAGGTTATGAACTTGGATGTGAGAATTATGTCCACCGTAGCCTTCCTATATTCATAAATTTAGAATGTATTACATGTTCTAAACAATTCATAATTTCAAAGTAGGCCCTAGGACTAGTGTATGTACTTTTAGTTCTGATACAAAATGTAATTTACTATTTGATTTACATTTTAAAATTATTTACCTAGGTTTTTATCACACTATATGGAGCTTAATACTGTTGTTAATCGGTATACCCGGTACTTAGTTATAGGTTATAAATATTATTTAAAAATATTGATTAGAAACTCTTCCGAATAAGTAATGTACCTAATATAGGCTATTATATTTAAGTAGTGTCTTGCACATGCTACTTCTGGCTTCCGTATCAAGACATAGTAATTCTAATGCTGTGTTGATTAAACTTTGTATGTGTTATATTATTGTTTTTGTATTTATTTTGGTTTTATTCCAAGTATGAGCTTTGTAAATTTAAAACGAAGATCCAATAATGTAACAATAATCTCGCTAAAGAAGCGCCACTTTTACAGGCCAATGGGCAATTTTAAGATGGAATATTTAAAAGGCTGATACACATTATTTGCATAAAAATACTGTAAAATCTTTGAGCATCCCCAAATGCAATTTGTTGAATTGTTTCGTTTACACAAGCTACGAATTGCAGTGGCATGGCAGTCCACCTAAGCGCGGGAAATATGTTACAAGTTATGATGCATATGAAGTATGAACAAGCATTTTCTGAATTCATGTCCTTGATGTTTTCATTATTGATAATCAAATTGTTGTTAAATATTCATTATTGAATGATATTTAGATCAATATTATGTGTGTTTTTAAAGTTATATGAAAGAGTACAGAACTGTTGATCTATACCCCTAACAATGTTGTAAGTATGCAAACTATTAATTTGTAAGATTAAATTTATTATAATTTATATTTTAACATAGTTACGTTTTTATATTGCTTTATGTGACATTTAATCAGTGGTCTAATTGTTTTCTGAATTGCAGATGTATTTTATATGGTGGCATTGATCTATGAAATCTATTATCTTGTGAGCCATAACTGAACATGCCTTAGCTCATGTTGGTTTATACCACATTCTTGTATGTATTGTATTGTCAGTGCCAATGAATAAATAAATTCGTATTATAATTTTTTTTATTATCAGAAGTAAGAACCAGATTTATATTCTCTAAAAAAACTTAAATGCAATTTTCCTGTAAAACTACACAAATATTATCAATTTTCCCTAGCCCAAAAAATATTCTATTTTCTTCCTTTAAATTTTAGATTTCCATTATGGTTGGGAGTAGGTGTAATCTGCAACCATTACATAAATATTTGTTTTGAAACCGAAAGCTTATATTTAAATTGTATTAAAACCCTTTATAGGACAGTGGGATACATATTTCCCACCACTTTTCAAAAGCTACACAGTTATATCTGCTGCCAATTTTTCATACTTTTAACCTGGGTAAAATGCTGCTTTGTTTTGTTTGGAATTGGTAGAATTTTTCCCCACTAACTTCTAATGATTAGAAATTTTTGTAATGATTTAAAAATCAAATTGTGTACGAAAACACAAACATACACAAATATCCGGGGATGTCCCGGATATTTTGTTTGCCTGTTGAAGATTTAATTTGAACATGTAAAAATAGAGTAAAACATGTAAAATTTAAAAAAAAAAAAATTTTTGAACATAAACTCAAATTTCGATTTTTTCCTCCAACTTTGATGTCAATTTGGAATCCAAAATATGCATATTTTTCCTAAAAGATCGAGGATTTTTTTTTTTTTTTTCCTATGCCGAAAGCTTGATTTTTCAATCATTTTTCTTCTGGCTATCCAGTAAATATGTGCTTCCTTCTCTGGCCCGCTCAGGTTATTTGGCAGGGCGTCAATGTCAGATTTAAGTGCGGCGCAGCTGAAGAGGTGCGCTCTGTCCTGAAAACCCGATGTACATAGTTTGCAAGTTGCTGGTTCCTTTGTGATTTGAAATCGACTCAGGTGGTGCTGCAGGACGTCATGTCCTGTGGCCAGCCAGAACTGCGCTGTTGCCACCTTTCTTGTCCAGGATTTGTCTGGCCCTTTGAGGACCTCGTCCCGCCATGGTTTGTGATACATCTTGGCCTCTTGAAGTCTTCCATAGGATGTCTTGAGGCCCTCCTTGGCAAGGTTTTTGGCAGAGTTGTAGGAGATACTCGCCGTGTCAGGGGCAGACTTCTTTGAGCCCAACTTGGCTAGCGCGTCAGCCTTCTCGTTGCCCAGGATGTTGCAGTGGCTGGGCACCCATTGAATTTTAAGCACTTTTCCATGCATCACATTTTTAATTTAAACTCTTTTTAAGAGACAGGGAGGCTTCTTCACATTTTTCCATCTGACAGATCTTCTTGATGGTGGCCTTGCTGTCAGAGATAATGACAAATTTTAGTCTTTTTGAGTGGAAAGGTTGGTGTTTCTGCAATTTTCTCTGCTGCTCTGGAGATGACATTTATTTCTGCATCAAAAATGCTCGAGCCTGGTGCCATCGGGTGCGCCTCTTCAAAGAAGATGCAATGGAAGCCAAAGCCAGTATTCCTCCCCGAGCTGCTTCGGGAGCCGTCCGTAAAGACATGCACCCATTCGGATATTGGGTAGTGCTTCTTCAGATGCGCTTCGATGTGCACTTTCAGCTCAGGCTGGCTTTTTTCCTCCTTCTTGTCCGTACCTTCCACTTGAAGATTGAAGTCAATTTTGATGGTTGAGTTTGGAAGGCTATTGACATCTAGTCTGGCAAGCTTTTGTCGAGGATGGTGTAGCAGGTCCGGACAGTGCTCCGTTTTTAGGAGTGTTGTCTTTTGGGCAAAATTTGTGTGTCCTGCTGCGCTCGCTGTTGGAAAGGCTAGCCAAGATGTGTCAATTCTCGCCAGTTTTTCATGCAGTATGATGGCTTTCTGCTCTAGTCTCTGTATTAGGGGCTCTACTTTACAGTAGGCTTCCATTGCCGCCACCGGTGTTGTCTTTACTGCACCGCTGGCTAGTCGAAATATTAAAAAACCATAAAAATTCATTTAAAAAATTACAAATTTCAAATTGTTAAGATAGAAAGCAAAATGTTGGGTCCCAGTCTTTTGTACTATAAAGGGTTCTTGATATTTTATTCCAATCATAAAATAATTCATTTGACCTAATGCATTTATAACGAGCTTAGTAAAATACTCCTACCACTCGTCAACCATGTGTCAAACCAACAAGAAGGCGTAAAATGCATTTTATTACGCTCTTTGCCAATTTCTACCCTGTGCCATGTAAAGTGATGTTTTGTTTGTGTTTGTTTTTATACTTTTGAAGGGATACCCTATTGACCTGCTAAACCAAAATATATGTTTGATCAAGGCTTATTCGAATTAACCTAGTAAAAGGAAAAATACTGGTTCATTATGACTAACGGGAAAATAGTCTAGTTTGGTCAGTTTTGAGCATGGTCCCACTGGCACAAATCTCCCATAAGAAATAACATTGCAACATTCTTTATGCCCCGTGAACTTGGGAGGATTCTAATCAAGACAAATATTGGTCAATAATGATGTAATCGTCCATCTTTCCTGTACATACACAACATTTTATTATCTTTATTTCACACGGGTTTTGTCGAACTATGTCGATTACCAACAAAGGATGAAATTTCATAGAACTTATTTTTGCAGGTTTGTGTGAATATTTATACACTTCAAGAAAGATTTTCTAATGTGTCATTTTAGTTTGCTTCTGTGGTAGCATCGTAGAAACAAATTTTGTTTTGTAAAAGGATTGCCCGAGTGAGATTATAGTGAAAAACAGCTGCATGCAAAAAGCAAATTAGCTGACCATGACATTGTGGTGCGTTGTGACCCGTTTTTCACGCCGCAATTGGTACAACTTTTAGCTAACTTATATACAAATCTTATCTAAAGAATTAAAATCAATTATTAACATACTCAGGATGAATTCCTTAAAGGGGCTTTTTTTTCTTGTGCAAAGTTGGCTTCTTTAGCCATTCTTCTGTCTTGCTATCCAATAAGACTGCCTCCTTTTCTATCCTGCTCAGTTCATCGGGCAGGGAGTCAATGTCACTCTTGAGGGCGGCGCATCTAAAGAGATGCGCTCTGTCTTGGTCTTCTAAATTACAAACTTTACAGGTGGCCGGTTCGTTGGTAATGTTAAAGCGGTGCAGGTGGTGTTGCAAGACGTCGTGACCGGTTGCAGGCCGGAAATGGGCGGTGGCCGTCTTTCTCGATCAGTCTTTGTCTGGCCCTTTCTTGATCTCGGTCCACCAGTTCTTTAGTCGTGAAGTCTCTTCTGTAGTGTTCCTGAAGATCTTGTTTGTGGTCGATTTGATCTTAGTTTTGACATTTTTGAAGGAGAGAGGCGCTGCTGGTGGTTGCAGTGCTTTTGTGGCACTTTTGACCAAGAAGTCTGCCTTTTCATTCCCCGTAATCTTGCAGTGGCTGGGGATCCATTGAGCCATTACTCCCAAAAAATATATTTTTCCACACAATCTATAGGATAATACTACACTAAAATGACTATTTAAAAAATTATGTCTTGTAACTGTGATTTTACACGTTTGTTAAAAAAAAATTGAACCTATAATTTGCAAAAATTTACGTTTTGGGGAATTTCTCAAATTGGCTTTAACCTTCCAATTTTTTGTTTCACATCGATTTAGAGCACTGTACCAATCTAAAATGGCCCTATGTAACATTGTTGAGCGAGCGTCTCCACTTGACTCTTATGGCTCGAATGTCTGTTTTTTTTTTTTTTTTCTGTTACTGCTTCGATACAGGTCGCACCGTTTCTCTGATCGACCTGAAATTTTTTACACATGTACATACCACCTAGGCGGGTTGCTGTATAGTTTTTGAACAAAATCCGATCGTTGGTTATAAAAAATAAAAAAATAAAAAATAAAAAAAAAAATGTTCCGATCGTTATGAAATTTTGCAGGGTCTATAAGTACAACATTCTCTCCTATTTTCCAAATTTTCAGCTAAATCGGTTAAGACCTTAAAGACTTATTTGGTAATCATAATTCGAAAAATGAAGTTAAAAATGAAGGAGGCAGTGAAGATACAAAGATACACTTTAGAAGGCATGACGTGAATAAGTACAATGCAAAGATGTTGGAATAGTATATAGTGTACAATGTCAATATCCAGTTAGGCCTACACTGTGTGGTGGGCCTTATGGGAATGTCGTACTCGGGTCATGTTGCACGTACCGGTGCTCGCTCAACAACGCGTCCAACTGAGCGTTTTCCTAGTATCTTGAAACTGTGCACAAATATACACTCAAACACTCAAAAGTATGTATTCCAAAATCACACCCCATTCTTGGTAATCAGCCAATTTTGACCGAACCATTTGTCCAAATTTCAAAACAAAATATAGTGGATTTACAGAAAAGATTATCACGTTCGTCAATAATGACCAATATTATTTTGGATCAAAATCTTCCAAGGTCACGGGGCATAAAGATCGTCCTTATGTTATTTCTTATGGGAGGTTTTGCCGATGGGACCTAGCTTGAAAATAACCAAGTTTGACATTTTTTGGGAGGGTCATGGTGGCCCCAATAATTTTTTGCCCAATTTTTAATTCGTAACTTAATATGATGAAATATATATTAGTTTTTTGAGTTTCTAAGGTAAATGTTCTGTAAATTAATTTATTGTTTTGTGCGGCGTTGGCTAACTGATGATAAGGCAGAACTTTCTTTAAAAAGTAGGATCATTATAATTCCTTATCAAAGAGTTTTTCCCAAAACTACTATTTTTTAATTGGAGTCCAAAACTAAACAAAAGTAATTTAAAATCACAGACATTTGATATCATTTCTAAAATGAACATTGAAATGTAGTAGCCTATTATGCAATAGAATACTGTACATGGGGAATAAAGTTATTTATGGTACCTTAATTAATGCAATGTACAATTGTCTCATATCGAAAACAATCTCGATCAATATCCAATGGTTTTAGTTAAAAGCATAAACGATCTAGAATGTTGTCAATCAAACCATAATCCTTTAAAAGTAAAACATTTTAGATGCAATTTTGTTTCCCTGTATTAATTATAATTGATTTAAAGCTCTTCGTCATTCACTCCCTGATTGTTTTTGTTGTCCATTAACAGCTAGGTCATTTTGTACAATTATTGTTCCTCATGCCTGCCAAATTAGTTTCTTGTGTTTCAATTCAATAGAAACATTTTATGTTTAACTATTTAACAGTGTTGGTAAAAATTGAGGGTGAAAATTTACAGTGTAAGATTGGTTCCGTGTTTACTTTCATTCTTGTTTATTTTTACTGTTGGGCAGGCACCTTATATGGCGGTGGACACAGTACACACAATTTGTATCCACTCACTTTATAAAATGTCTTTGATTTAATCTTAAATCATTGAAAAGTCAATATGAAGTTATATATATATATATCGCAGACTTTCACGGATTGAATATGCGCACATTGTATTTTCGGGTAGTCCGTGTGGTTTTTTAAATTCTATTATTTCCAACGTTTTGGGCAGTTCTTCCTGCCCATCTTCATTCCATCATCATTCACATTCATTCCATCATCATTGTTTTATGTTTTTAATTTCCTTGAAGATAGGCATGGAGAACTGCCCGAAACGTTGGAAATAATAGAATAAAAAAACCACACCGACTACCTGAAAATACAATGTGCGCATATATATATATTAGTACTTAAGACAGAAATAAAAAAATCCCAAATCTAGGGTTACAAGAGATGGGTTGTATTCTCCAAGTTAATTTTGTATGTGGTCTAATAGGCAGTGCAATCTGCTCTTCACACGTTATTAACAATGTACAAAACAGACCAAAAAAATTATACAGTTTTAAATTGGTGGCTGCATAGCTCAGTTGGTAAGAGCATAACCCGGACAGCTAAGGTCCCGGGTTGGATCCCCGGTGTAGTCACTTTTTTAATTTCTGTCTAACATAACAGCGTCATAGTCGCCTACTATAAAGGCAAGGTAAAACATATATACATATAGGCTAATATATAATAATAATAATTGACTTTATTTGTAAAACACACAAATATTTTACAAAACGGCGAGGTATACTCAATGGTTTTACATAGGTCATAAAAAGAGAATCACATGACCCTTCTCCCCCAAAGAAGATCGTTGAGTGTCCACCTACTTTTTATTTTAGAAATCAACAACGACTTTTTTTGTTATCAAAGTTTAGAGTTTATTTTTGCTTCCAGTGCAGAAGGGTCTTTTAGTGGTTTGGACCAGGACTCTTTGTCATGTGAAATTGATTTAATTCCATCAATATAATAGTATGGTGTACGTCAATTGCAAATTTGGTGCCAATCCTCTCATTGGTACACAATAAATAGTGTGTATTTTCTTCCAATGATAATCAGTTTTAGTTTGAGTGGTTAGATGCAAAAAAATTCCATTTTATTGATTGATTGATTGATTTACTGAAGGTACACGAACCGAGTGGTGACCTTGTGGTACCGGCCCCCCGAGCTTCTCCTGGGGGAACGCAACTACGGGCCCCCCGTAGATCTCTGGGGCACCGGATGCATCATGGCCGAGATGTGGACTCGGAATCCCATCATGCAAGGCAACACGGAACAACAGCAGCTCACCCTCATCTCGCAGCTGTGCGGATCCATCCAGCCGGAGAACTGGCCCGGAGTGGAATCTCTGGAGCTCTACGGCAAGATGGAATTGCAACAGGGCCAGAGGCGCAGGGTGAAGGAACGTCTGAAAATTTTCGTCAAGGACCACCAAGCCTGTGACCTGCTGGACAAGCTCCTCGTTCTGGATCCCTCTAAGAGAATCGATACCGACACTGCGTTAGATCACAACTTCTTCTATACCGAGCCAATGCCGTGCGATCTGGCTAAGATGTTATCGCAACACACACAGAGCATGTTTGAGTACCACTCAGCCCCACGCCGGTCCGGCCACATGAGGCCGCACCACAACCATCACCCAGGGCCTTCCAATTCGAACGCCAAGCCTGCGTCATCCATGGACACCGGATACCAGGACAGGGTGTTTTAAACATACTCAACCCCTCGTTACACGCAAGTGAAGAACGCAATACTTACCGATACAATATTATAACATCATTTGCAGTTTTGGGTAGTTGGCCCCTTATGTAATGCCAGGGAGGTAACGCATACTGTAACATTACTTTATCGAATCTGGCTTTGTTACATCCAATAGTTGAACGATCAAGTTATTTTTTTAACATTTGTGCCTATTTATTAATGTTAACATTAAACAAAATATTAAGGAATAGTCATAGGCCTACTTGTTGATCCTTACTTTGGAAATGTTTTTATTTACTTGGGTCTAAGCCAAGTTTTTTTTTCAATGATATTGCTGGTTATTAATTCATGATTGGTTTCTTGTTCACACAATAATTATAGCTAATGATGAATCATAACTAATATCAGAGATATTGCTCTTAATATTTACATTAGTACAGTAAGACCTTGTTTATCCAAGCTCCGATTAACCGAGACTCCGTGTTATCCGAGCTGGTTTTAGGCGCGCTTTTTTTTTTAATTAGCCCAAAATGTTTTGTTCTTTATATCTGAATGTCATGCAGTGTGCTGTTTACTACAATGACATTATAATTACACAGTGCCTGAGTTGTAAGGGGTGTTGGGGGCGGGGGTTGAGTGTAGGGTGCCAGAGAAAGTTGAGCCTGTACTCATATTGGTTTTTGTGAGTGCTTGCCGCCGCCGCAACCTTGCTCAAAGACGGCGGACGAGAGAGAGAAGAGAGAAAGAGAGAAAGAGCCTAAATATGGCCTTGAAGATAGAGGCTGGCTATGAAGAAATGCATCGGGTGACAATGACAGTGACGATGAAAATGCAATAGATGCTCTCGACGACAGAGAAGTGGATGAATGAGAATGGGCGAATGGAACTTGTGGTACGACATCCAGTCAAGAGCTGACAGACGCGGCGATAGTGGTGCGAGTGCTAAATGAGGGGGGCGAGACGGACAATGACCCATCATGCGAGGAGACAGGTCCCTTCCCAGTCCCATCCCATGAAATGTATCATAGATTGCTGTTTATATTTATGTTCTTTTCACGATTTTTACACTTAAAATATCACTTTCATATACTAGGGCCCTGCTGTAAGGAGTTAAACACGAAAGTCTGGATCATCCGACTTTTTCGTTAACACATCATAGCTCAGTCCCATCCACCTTGGATAATCAAGGTCTTACTGTATTACTATTTTTTTAGGCCTACTTGTTTGTAGGCATACATCTTTATTATTTTAAGTATAGAGGACTCAAATCACCTAGAGAATGCGCTAGTGTCGCGGGGGCGTAGCACCGTCATGGCCGCCGAGTGAGGATACCTTTGTAAACACCCATATGATCCTACACAAGCACAGTGTAAATATATAAGGTTTTGGGGGAATAGAATAGGTATCATGTGGCTCATTATGTATTCAAAATTTAGTTTTTATTTATTTAAAAGTATTTCTAGTATTTATATAGATTTATGTCAGCATTTATAATTAGCATACCTACGGACATAGTCTGTCGGGCGCCTGTGAACGTATACATTGATATAAACCGCTTATTTTTGTGGCCGTAGTATTATTCCAGAGTACAGCGTTACAGAGTCCAACATACTTTGAAATAATATCAATATAATGACAAAATTTATTAGTAGCAAAATATTTAGTTATGTTCTATAATCTATAATAGGCCTAATATGGAATGTAATGCAATATTAGAGTAGCGCACAGCGTTCCAATTCAAGCAACAACAATAAGCCACTCAAGCTTTGTGAAGAGTGAAGACAATAAAGCAGTAAACAATAAACATTATGCGTTCCTAAATTATTAGAATGCAAAATAAAAATTACTGGACAAAACACCAATATAAAAGAACATTGGGAATAACAAGTCACCATGGTCTTGTGCTTAATTTTCTCGGAATCATGGTAGCCCAGTATTAGAATGCAACCTTATTTACCCACTCTTGAGGGGATTTGATATGTTTTATTGTGATTACGAAAATACCAATATAAATACTATAAACAAAAACAGGAATTGAACCCATGGTCTCCCTCTGGCCGGGCGCGGACTATATAACTGGGAGTGGTGATTTAATAAGAATTTGATATTCACTATATTATAATATCAAAATGCACCAATAATTCAGCAACAAATACACTACCGCGGTCTCGGTGGTCTTTTGGGAGACATGGGTTCGATCCCCGGCCAAGGTTGGGTTTTGTAAATCTGGACTTAGCCCATTTATTGTTGGATGAGCGTAGCGAGCGTAGCGAGCGAAGCGAAGATTCCATTTCACTACACTGGAGAAAAAAATCCGGAATGTTTTTTTTTTTTTTCTTTCTTTCTGTATTTTTGTGTGTTTGTTAACACGATTCCGGCTAAACCGATACTCCGATTGCAATGAAATTTTATGGAGGCCTTCGAAATCTCTGAACTTAGAACTGCCACGTTTTTGAGCGCAATCGGGAAATTTTTTCGTATAAAAAAGGCAATTTTACGATTTTTTTTCGATTTTTTAAAACAATTCTTTGACTTATAACACCTACATGCTTTATCCTATTGTAATGATTTTTTTACAGAACCTTAATTTCTTGAATTAATATATTCGTGTTAAATTTGAGCGCAATCGAATAATATTTCTTATGCAAATTGCAATTTTACGTTTTTTTTCTTTTTAAAAAATTACGATTAATTAAAACAATTAAGTTAAATTTTTATTTTATTTAATTTAATTATAAAAATTAAGTTAATTTTTTATATAATTTAATTTAATTAAAAAAAATCTTCGACTTAGTAATGATTTTTTCACAGAACAACAGAAAATCCGTTTAACACATGGCATCTCAATGCACCATATACGCTCATCCAACAACGCGGCGGGACTTAAGCGTTTTCCTAGTGATATAATCTAGGGCTACTGTTTGTTTTAAGCCAAAAATGAATTAGTCTTATCAACTAGGTATGAATTTAATATATTAATATGAAGACCACTCTTTATTAAGATCTCACTGAATTACCTTAGTGAGAGGGAATGTGTTTTGTTTCCGTAATTTCTTGTAGATTCCTTACACGAAATAACGGATCAGTGCATGTGTTCAGTCACTAATCTTCCAATAAGTGGCTTCAGCAAATAAACACTCTAATGGCAAGTGGGTAAGTGGATTGTGGACAGATAATATTCAACGTACGAAATGTGAAACTAACAAAATAACAGTATAGGTATAGTTAGTTAACCAGTCGGCGTTTGACTACGTTTTCAGTGTCTCCAATGCATTTTTTACGGAATGAATTATGTTTCTGTTAAAATATGATGTTGAAGACTAGATTCCATGTAGGTGCTGTTTGTTGTGTGCGCGATAGAACATCACAATACTTATCTCAATTAGTTAATTTCTTACGCGCGAGGATAGCATGTGTAGATTCTATCCTCACTAGCGCGTTTCCAGCGTTCGCCGCCAGAGTGGACATGAGAAGATGGAGCGCTCTATTATAAAACTATGACATTACATGCAAGTAAATTTTATCTCATTTGGTCTACGTTTGAGTTACGTGTTGCTTTTCAAAAATAGTTTACCCAAGACTGATAATTTATGTATAATAGTAAAGCAAATATAAATCTAATCCTTACCTCAATACAAGATACCTTTTAGATGATTCAAGCACAGTAGAGTCAAGTCAACAATACTGCGTTGTTTCGTTGGTCGATTGAGAGTGGTGACAAAAATAGAATAAAAATATGTACAGACAATATATTATTATTGTCTGATATGGACAAGTCATCAATTCTTGGCTTAGGAATGTGTTAACGGTGACTTTGAAGCTGTCCTAGCATTCTAAGGTTGTTCCGAATTAGCCTTGTTGATTACGGCGTCGTCCGCTGGTGGAATCGTGTCCAGCTTGTTTGGTCGGTGTTTCGTATTAAAAAAAAAGAAACTGTCACTGGTTGGTCATCTGCTAGTTGATGGCTTCTGCCCCAACAGGGTTGGCTTGGTCTGCTTTAAATTTAATGTACTCCACTAAAAATCAGATTTGCAACTGAGTTGGTGACTCTATAGTCTATACAATTTTTTTAATTCATTTATCTTATTTAAAGGGGTGGAAGTGGGTTGTGTCTACGTAAAGGTTTGCAAAATTTTTAAGTGAAAAGGGGTTAAATATAAGAGAGAAAGGATGTGGGATAAAGTAAATGATGACAAGACATACAAATTACTGGATGTTATTATTTTACTGACTATAAACTAAATTATTATAATTATCTTAGACAATTATATTGTTTACCTCTTATTCTCATTAATTCCACACCACAAATTTGCTGAATATAATGTGTGAACATATATTTTTCTAATTATTATTATTGAGCGAGCGTAGCGAGCGTCTCCACTTGACTCTTATGGCTCGAATGTCTGTTTTTTTTTTTTTTTTTTTTTTTTTTTTCTGTTACTGCTTCGATACAGGTCGCACCGTTTCTCTGATCGACCTGAAATTTTGCACACATGTACATACCACCTAGGCGGGTTGCTGTATAGTTTTTGAACAAAATCCGATCGTTGGTTTAAAAAATAAAAAATAAATAAAAAAAATAAAAAAATAAAAATGTTCCGATCTTTATGAAATTTTGCAGGGTCAATAAGTACAACATTCTCTCCTATTTTCCAAATTTTCAGCTAAATCGGTCAAGACCTTAAAGACTTATTGGTAATCATAATTCGAAAAATGATGTTAAAAAATGAAGGAGGCAGTGAAGATACAAAGATACACTTTAGAAGGCATGACGTGAATTAGTACAATGCAAAGATGTTGGAATAGTATATTATAGTGTACAATGTCAATATCCAGTTAGGCCTACACTGTGTGGTGGGCCTTATGGGAATGTCGTACTCGGGTCATGTTGCACGTACCGGTGCTCGCTCAACAACGCGTCCAACTGAGCGTTTTCCTAGTTATATTTGTGGGTGTTAAAAGTCGAAGGTTAAGAACTAGTGGTTTAAAATCGTTGAAATCAGTTTGCTGGATAGTATATGTGTTTTTATTACTGATTCGTGTATCGTATTCTGTATTTGGTAAGCGTAGTTAGGGCTATCATTTAATTCAGTCTTGGGGACGCTACTTTTAAATAGTAGTAGCATGCTATCGCTACAACGCTACATGCCTCGAAAAAGTTATTTAGCTACTTACTTATTTCAGATGTAAAGATGCTACATTTGTGCTACGCGAGAAATGTAGTGCGCTTCTTTTCCCCTATATGTCCGTGTTATTGGGGTGTGTGGAGCTCTCAAATTACCCAGTTTTTATATGCCTTTTAACGTCGTGCCAAGATGATTTTTGGCTCTAGTTATGTTGCCTCGATCGTGACTGATCTCATAGTTTCGTTTCACCCTACTTATTTTAAATTTTCATTACGACAGGCATTCTTTCAATGTTTAGGCTATTCTTTTAAGAATTTTAGGCCTAACGAAACATTCACCTTGAATTTCTTGTAAACAACGAGTTTTCGCGGAAGGGCGGCAGAAAAATGGACAAACAACGCTAGCGAGGATCAGAGTAGGCCTTCTGGACAATAGCGAGCGAGCTATTAATAGCCTGGAATGTCCCAAAAGAATTGCTAATCACTTAGGCCTAATTTCAATGCAGACGTTTGGCGTAATTATTGAGTGGACTACGCTCAAAATCAATAATCCACTTCTCATTATCATCGTTGATACATCTTTGCTTGCGTTTAGTGAAGAGTTTACGACCCTGAAATACCACTCAAGATGCATTTTGGCCTAAACAATTTAATAATCACTGCAATACTTTGTAAACTTAGACGTTCAAACTCCCGATGTGACAGATCGCTCGCTATACATCCTTTGCTTCGGATTACGCAGAGAAGAGAGAGAGAGGGGCTCGCTCTCTGAGAGCGAGCGAGGGGTAGCAAACGACGTGTGTGCAAATGAGACGAGATTACGGGCCTACACAGCGAGCATATGATGTGAAACTCAGAGACTCGGAACATTCCCGACACTGCGGCGGGCATTACAAGTTAGTTTGCAGTGCCGACTTTTGACTTTATGCGGTACTGGGACTGCTGGGGCCGTAACTTAAAAAGTACCGCAAATATCACACTTACGAGCATGCTACCGCTACAATATTCTCCGTAAATAAAGTAGTACGCTACCGGTTCTGCAGTCTGCTACAAGTAGCTCTCTTCTCCCCAAGACTGTGAATATTGTAGAATTGTGCTATCACTTGAACTTGGGGAGGTTGGCCAGAGGTATTCAAAGTCAACCCACAAGAAATACAATTTATTTGGCTGCTAACCAGCCACTGTGCAAAATACATAACAATTTAAACTATTAAAACATTATAGTTATACCGATTGTTTTGTAAACTAATGTCCGTAGCCTTCAGAATTAATCGAGTTTTCTCTATGAATAAAGTTATGTATTCTTTTATTACATGGGTATGATAGTAGTGCACATTATAATGTATGTTGTAGAATTTATTTAGTTACGTTAGGTTTATCAATTGTATTGTCCACAAAACAAGCCTGTAAAACAATACAGGAGTCCAATTGGTAAAATAACATGCACAGCATGCCCCTAGGGTTGCCACCCGTCCCGGATTTTCCGGGATTGTTTGGGATTACAATCCTCCGTCCCGGATCCTGGGTTTAACTTTCCGGGACACGAAATGTCCCGGAATCCGGTATTTCATCATTAGGCCTATACGGATTACACAAAAGCCATAAAATTTGATACATCATTATCGTTTCAACAGATTGGTCTGGACGTCACTTTTCCCATCCCATGCACCAAGACCACGCACATGTGGCGACGTAATAGGCCCAGCTTGCTTATGTTCTTTAGGGTTGTCGACTTGTCGGTGGGTTGATTTCGTTGCAGCGCGGGGGGGGGGGGGGCGCAGCGGTGCGGCCGACGCCGAATGGCGGGCCTATTTCAAGGGTGCGGTGCTAAGCTTTGGTCAGCTTTCAGTTTGTTTTTACTCATCACATGAGTATAGACAAGAGTAGATTTCATTTTTCACTTTCATTTCATTTCATGTTCGCTTATTTATATCATTATGTTATTCACACGAACGGCGGAAAGACGTGAAATTTTCTCAGATATTTCTTTTTCTGGTTCAATGACATTATTTTCTATGTTATGTTGACACATAGGCCTATTAAATCCAATAACTATTATGTAAAAGCCTACATAGGCCTACTTAGGTAGGGGCCTACTTCCTTAATTGTAATTTGTTTGTTTGTAATTACGTAATAAAATAAAATGTTCAAAATATCACGATATGTTAGGCACAAGAACGGTCCAAAGGCCTGAAATTTTACGAAATCTGGAAAATAACGAAATTACTTGATTATTGTCGTAGATTGTCTATGCCACTGGTTACGATGCCGTTTACTTTGAATTTTTTAATTCTTCAGGCATTGGATCGTTATTACTATTATATTTGCTTTCATGAGATCTTATCTTTCCATTACTTGTCCCGGGATTAACAAAAATGGTCTATTTCGACTTTATATTTCACTGTAATTTGAGATACGAAGTCGCCTTAAAATGCGTTATAGGCCATCAAATATACCTATGGTACCTAAAAGACCGAATTTTTTTTCGCCTTTCGCGAAAATGGCTCCGCCGGCTGGGGCTTCGCCAGTCTGCAACTTCGTTTTTGGTCCCGGATTGACTTCAAACAAAGGTGGCAACCCTACATGCCCCCCAAAATTAAAAAAAATGCTTACTTTTTAAGTTCATTTAAGGCTATTCCAGAGCACTCTTACCGATATTTTGAAAGTCAATGAAAAATGGCTAAAAGTAGGTTGGATGAAAGATGAACATGAATAAAAAAGGAAAAAAAATAACTTTTTTTTTGGACGGGACAAAAGCTCTATTTTGGCAATTATATGCAAATTTTGGGTCATTACGGAAATGAATGTTTTAGATGCAATATTTAATTTTTAGCTATAATTTTTTTTTATTGCTTCAACACACCTTTGTCTCTGGACTGAGTACAAGGGAAACTAATTTTATGAAATAACTTTTGATGAACGATTTTTTTCGTGTTCCGGTTCAAAACTCTTTTTTGTACCATGTGACAAAAAAATCATACATCGAACGTTATTTCAGAAAATTCTTTTCCCTTATACTCAGTCCAGAGACAAAGGTGTGTTGAAGCAATAAAAAAAAAATCATAGCTAAAAATTAAATATTGCATCCAAAACATTCATTTCCGTAATGACCCAAAATTTGCATATAATGGCCAAAATAGAGCTTTTGTCCCGTCCAAAAAAAAAGTTATTATTTTCCTCTTTTATTCAAGTTCATCTTTCATCCAACCAACTTTTAGCCATTTTCCGTCGACTTTCAAAATATCGGTAAGAGTGCTCTGGAATAGCCTTAACAAGAGTTCCTTGCAGTAGTTTCATCAGTGACAAATTGCAATGCAAATACTGTATAGTGTATATATTTCCTTATTTATACCCCTGGTGATAATTTTGTTCCTCAAATTAGAGAAAGTTCTTTAATGAAAAAAAACATTTTAAATACTCCAGAAACAAAACATGCCAAAATTATTGTATTTTAATTTTTAACACCTCACTGCGTCGGGGTTCAAAGTAGAACAAGATCCATACTGAATGGCTAACGAGCCTAAGCATAGTGTGAGGGATATTTTTTGTGAATGACCATTTAATTTAATGATTCCGTACGAATATGTTGTCACTGGTTTACCATGTATTGATGGCTGTGACTTGTTTCTACTATTAGTATGCGCTTCAGGACTGATATTTATTGTTTCTTATAGTCATAGGTATCAATTAATGTACAGTATTTAGTTTTTATTAATTTGTTGTTCATTTCTGCGGGCTTACGAAAATCCCATATACGTATTTGCAAAGTTTGTCTTCCTCCATAACGCCAATTCTTATGAAAAATACGTATACGATACAGTGCTACTTTAGATTATAAACTTGGATGTGAGAATTATGTCCACCGTAGTCTACCTCTAAATTCATAAATCAAAAAATGATTCCATGTCCAAAACAATTAATAATTTCAAAGTACTTTTAGTTCTGATACAAAATGTAATGTACATTTTTATTATTTACATAGGCCTTTATCACATTCGTGAAGCGTAATGCTGTTATAAATCAGTATACTTATAGGTTATAAATATTGTTAAAAATTTTTGCGTAGAAACTTTTCTGATTTTGTGACGTACCCAATATTATATTTAAGTTCTGTAGTGTCTTGCACTTGCTAGTTCTAGCTTCCATATCGAGGCATATTTCTAATGCTGTTGTTTAAATTTTGTATGTGTGTTATACGTATTATTATTTTTGTAGTTATTATGGTTTTATTATTAGTATGAGCTTCGTAAATTTTAAACGAAGATCCAATAACGTTTTATGGATAACCATTAATAATTTTATGCAATAATCTTGCTAAAGCAGCGCCACTTTTACTGGCCGATGTGTGTTTTTAAGATGGAATGTCTAAAAAATATGATGCACATTTTTTGGTAAAAAAATTCTGTGAAATCTTTGAGCATCCACAAACGCGAAATGTTGAATCCCTTCGCCTTGTAATCGTTCACACAAGCCATGAATTGCAGTGGCATGGCAGTCCACCTAAGCGCGGGAAATATGTTACAAGTTATGGTGCATATGGACAAACATTTTCTGAATTCATGTACTTCAATGATGTTTTCAAAGCTATATTAGTACCGGTACAGCTGATCTTTACCCCGAACGATGTTGTTAGTATGGAAACTATTAATTTGTAAGATTACGATTATTACAATTTATGTTTTACCATAGTTATAGTTTTATATTGCTTTGTGTGTGGTCTAATTGTTTTCTAAATTGCAGATGTTTTTGATGTGGTGGCATAGATCTATTATCTTGTGAGCCACCAACTGAACATGCCTTACCTCATAGTGGTTTATGCCACATTTTTGATGTGTTGTATTGTCAATGCAAATGAATAAATAAATACGATTTTTATTATAAATTTATTACTGGGAACCAGATTTATATTCTCAAAAAAAAATTTAATGCACATTTTCCTGTAAAGACACAAGTATTATCCATTTTTCGTAACCCCCAAAATATTCTCTTTATTTCTTTAAAATTTAGATTTCTGTTATGGGCTAGAAGTAGGTGCAATTTGATAAACATTTTTTTTCAAAACCCAAAGCTTTCATTTAAATAATGGTATTTACTTTATATTGTATTACAAGCATCAAATAATTCACTTACCCTAGTGTACTTAGTGTATTTAATCTATTTACTAGGGAAACGCCAAAGTCGTTGTTAAACGAGTGAGTGAGTGAGCCAACTGTTGAGTACCCGGAAACATCTCCTTTCCTCCCCTATACCTAAGGCTGGATCTAGCCCAGTATGAGGAATGATACCGGGTACTCAACACATGGCTCACTCACTCGTTTAACAACGACTTTGGCGTTTCACTAGATATTTAAATTGAACATTTGAAATGCGAATCGTGTTCAAAACGTATTAGCGTGAAACATTAACAAATTTCCAAGATAAAACAAAATCACCTAAGTTTTATTTCCCATTTAACACCCCTCAAAAATAACATGTGGGTGTAAAAATATAAAAAAAGTTCGAGCTAACGGGTATCGAACCTCAACCCTCCGTGTGGTAGGCTAGATGCTTACCAATAGGCCATGCAAGCCACGTAGATGTGGTCCCGATAGCTGCTACTAAACAAATGCTATCGATATTTTAAAAATCACATTTTTATTTATTGTAGGATTAAATCGCAATGGATCTAGTTGATTTTGTTAGCAGTTCTCAATAATTTCGTACCGGATGTCTGTTTAAAATTTCAGCCCAATCTGTTCAGCGGTTCGGCTGATTTTCGACGTACAGACAGACAGACAGATAGACAGACAGACAGAATCACAGAATGAGAACCGTTCGAGTTGAATGGAGACACTCGGTCGCTCCGCTCCCTCGTTTAATAAACAACGAGCTTGGTAAAATACTCCTATCACTCGTCTAACAAGAAGGCGGCAAATGCGTTTTGTTATGCTCTTGGCCAATTTCTACCCTGTGCCATGTGGATTGTTGTTTTGTTTGTGTTTGTACTTTTGAAGGGATATGCTATATTGACCTGCTAAAATATATGTTTGACCAAGGCTTATCCGAATTAACCTAATAAAAGGAAAAACTGGTTCACCATGGCCAGCGGGAAAATAGTCAAACTTTGTCAGTTAATTAAGATCAAGGGCACATCGGTAACAATTGCTCATAATAAATAACACCTATAACATTCATTATGCCCCGTAAACTTGAAGGATTGTATTCAAATAATATATTGGTGAAAAATGATGTGATAATCATCCATCTTTCATGTACATACACAAAATTTTATTATCGTTATTTCACACAGGTTTTGTCAAGCTATGCTGATTACTAACAAAGGGTGTAAATTCATAGAACTTATGTTTGCAGGTTTGTTTATATATTTATGCGCTCCAAGACAGATTTTTTAATGGGTTATTTTAGTTGGTTCTGAGGTTGCATCATAAAAAACAAATTTTGTTTCAAAAAGGCTTGCACAAGTGAGATTAAATGGAAACAGCTGTTTCATTATTTATTTCTTGATAGGTTGATAAGTAAATTAGCTAACCATGGCATTGTGGTGCATTGTGGCTTGTTTTTCATGCCATAATTATTGGTACAACTTTCAGCTTTAAGCATTATTTAACAAATAAAAATTTATTATTAACATATTCAGAATAAAGTCCTATGAGACCATGTTATTTAATTTTTTCCAAAATAATAATCAAGTCTAGTTTTTGTTAACGTGTGTTTGTTTGTGAGGCAACCTTAAGAGCGTGGCCCAACTTAGATGCACGCACTCAGGTGTTTATGATTTCTGCTAAACGGTTAGTAAAATCATTACCAAATTTTGCATGGATGTTAATAAAATACTTTTATATTGATATCCAAACTTGGTTGCAAAAAATAAACCTTAAAATATCCATTGCGAGACATAAGTCCAAAATGGGAAAAAATGGGAAATCCAAAACATGGATTCAATTCTGGAAATTATCACAAAACCGCTTATCTTACGATAAAACCAAATTTACCTGCTCGTTCACATTGGTTTGAACGTTGATATCCAGTAGGCCTATGCAAATTTGCATTGAAAAAATCTATACACTTGGAACCCGTAGTTGACCAAAATGAAGTAAATTACGGTGATCTCACTAATTTTTAATTCAATGTACCTATATTTAATTTAATTAATTGCATACCATAGATATAATAATGAACCTTTATAACTCTGCAGCCAACGCTGTTGCCTTATGACACAGACTAACAATTGATAAAAATACATTGAAAAGAAAAATTAACATTTAACAAACATCTAAAATATAACCTTCTTACTATATGAGTGGTTTCTAAAAATACGAATGGACCATCGCAGAACACATTTATTACAATCTCATCCGTTAAATTTCTTGTAATACTAAATTCTTTATTAACGTTAGTTTATTTTTGTGTGAAATTTGATAATTGTGTTATATGCTGTTTACCCGGAAAAACTAGAAAGCTGAGTGCCTAAACTCGTCTTCGCGCCAGCCTCGGCGACTCCTGTTAATGAAAAGGCAGAACTTGTTTTTAAAAAAAAATCTGTTTGACTGTGTAATGGTGGCCTACTAATAATAATTACTAATAATGATCATTCCCTGTTCCAGGATTCTACCAAACCTCTCATTTTTAAATGTTTTGGTCATGTCAATGTCAAATCACAATCATTAGATATAATTTTCTAATGAACTTATTTTTAGCTTACTAATATGCAAATGCAGTCTCATATGGAGAACAATCCATTATTTATCCAATTGTTTTAGTTCTGCAAGTCTGCAAAATTAGCATTTTGTATTTCAATATAAACATTTTATGTGTAACTATTTTACAGTTAGTAGGAATTGAGGGTTAAAATTTACAGTGCAAGATCAGTTCCATTTTTACTTTCAAGTTTCAATAGTGTTTTTTTACTGTTTGTCAGGCACCTATTATACCACAACTAGTGGTTAGTTTGGGAGTGGACACATGCAGGTGCATCTCCACTAACTTACTTTTTTAAATGTCGTAAATTTATTCTTTCACCATTGATAAGTCATTATGAAGTTTAAACAGACTACTATTTGCAAAAATGCGATGTATGAGATAGAAATCTTCTTGTTGTTGCAAGTAAAAGATGACGGAAGATTTACTTTAAGAAAAGAGAAACCACATAACCCTTCTCCTCCGAAGAAGATGATCATTGAGTGTCCACCTACTTTTTCTTTAAGAAATCAATCGCTGACCAGAACTAGACTATTTTGTTGTAAACATTTAGGGTTTATTTGTTCTTCCAGTGCAGAAGGGTCTTTTAATGGTTTGAACCAGGTCTCTTTATCAGGTGAAATTGACTTAATTCAATCAATATAATACAGTTTACGTCAATTGCGACTTTGCTGCCATCTGTCATTGGCACATAATAAATGGTGTATATTTTTTTGGCCACCGCAAATTAGATGTAACTGAAGACATAAAAAATTCCATTTTATTTATTGATTTAATGATTGATTTACTGAAGGTACACGAACCGAGTGGTGACCTTGTGGTACCGGCCCCCCGAGCTCCTCCTGGGGGAACGCAACTACGGGCCCCCCGTAGATCTCTGGGGCACCGGATGCATCATGGCCGAGATGTGGACTCGGAGTCCCATCATGCAAGGCAACACGGAACAACAGCAGCTCACCCTCATCTCCCAGCTGTGCGGATCCATCCAGCCGGAGAACTGGCCCGGAGTGGAATCTCTGGAGCTCTACGGCAAGATGGAATTACAAAAGGGCCAGAAGCGCAAGGTGATGGATCGTCTAAAACCCTACGTCAAGGACCACCAAGCCTGTGACCTGCTGGACAAGCTCCTAGTTCTGGATCCCTCTAAGAGAATCGATACCGACACTGCGTTAGATCACGACTTCTTCTATACCGAGCCAATGCCGTGCGATCTGGCTAAGATGTTATCGCAACACACGCAGAGCATGTTTGAGTACCTCGCACCGCCACGCCGGTCTGGCCACATGAGGCCGCACCAGAACCATCACGCAGTGCCTTCCAATTCGACCGCCAAGCCTGCGTCATCCATGGACAGCGGATACCAGGACAGGGTTTTCTGAAGCTACTCGACTTGTTATTCTATCCAGGAGTAGAACTTTGCTTTTCTCGACCAAGACCTATTGTTTAAGAACTTAAAGGGTTTTAAGTGCATTACTATATTGGTACTAAATGCAGCACTAGAAATCTTGCATATCTCCCACAAGTTCTTATATTACCCATCTCAGTGTTGTTAAGGCACACACCACTCAAATAATGGCAGACCCAGATTCAACCCTCAGCATGGGCTGCGCTGGATTTTCAGTTGTGGAATCTTATTTTGACTTTCACATATGAGAGTGTTTCTGGATTATTTAAGTTTTGGACTGCTCTGGTATGACTCATGAGCCAACATATTATTTGTTCTTGTTCTATATTATCAATCCATATTTTATAATTTGTAAAAAAAACTGAATTGATGTCTGAATTTGGTTAAATTTTTTGTCAAACTTGGATTTGTTATTTAATTGAATTTACACCATCTAGTCTGTTAAAGTTACCTTATTAAGTTATTATTTATGAAAGGAAATGTTGTCAATTTAAGCATTTCCAGTGATTTTTGTTTACTTATAATTTTGCGTCCACTGGCCAATAAATCAAATTTTCATCTAAATCCTAGGCAAGATATGAGCTCTTCACATATGGTAAGGTGATAATATGTGATATCATTTTTTGTATATATCATGAGTAAAAAGATCTGTTGAATCAAGTTTTCTAAAGGCCAGATTAGAATTTCAGATCAGCTTAGTGTAATCTCTCTGAAAGTGAAAGGAGATGTTATTCTTGTTTAAATGATAAAAATTAACAGATTAAAGAATTGCAATATTACTGATTGATGGTCGCTAATAGAGGTGATCCTGTGATCAATTTTTCACGATATGTCACGTAAATCATTTTCTGTTCTCGCACACTTGTGGCGTCCATCCAATCACAAATCATTAAGATAAATTTTCTGAATAATTATTTATGTTCCCGACTCAATTTTAGCACAGGTGGGGTGTACAAGTGGCAAATAAGATAGGCTACGTGGGGCTCCATAGAATAAGTTTCTATTTTTGCTTGATTGTGGTTAGAAAAAAGAAAAAAGAAAACACAAAATTAGTTTTCCTGACTTAAGCATTAGAGCTGCAAAATACTTTAGATGGGCTGTAGTCGTAAAGATTGAGTGGGTGAAGTAGAATATGAATGATATTGGTTTCCCATTGAATGGAGGAATATTATTTGAACTCCCTCCCAAAGTGCATTCCACATCTAGAAAATGCTATGGTTTTCCTATGCCCGCAGTTACATTTATGCATTAACTTCATCATGCGTTCTAGATTTATAAATACTGAAATATCTGGGGAATGTAATATTCCTAGCTCGGCAATCGTAGTAATTACTGTTTGATTGTTTGGATACAAATTGTGTATATTGGCTGCTACTGAATGCTAGTAGTCTTGTTAATGTTAGTATTAGTACATAGTAAAAGAAGTTATCAATTAGGGTGTACTTGAATTTAGTACTGACTTCCTATTTATTATCACCTTTGAGCTTATAGAGGGTTTTGTTAGTAATTGTGCCTTGTTTATATTATATTATTTTATTATGTTTCTGAAGATTTGTGTAATTTAATGTACTCGGTGCTGTGGTATATATGTCATGTTCATTAGTATTATATTTGATTGTTTTGGTGATATTGCTTAAAAAACTAGCCAAAGAAAAACAAGAAATTTATATCAACAAAATGGTATGACAAAGAAAACATGACACAGCTACCAAAAACAATAATACATAATCATGAATAATGTTAATGCTTCACTTCAATGTTGTTATTATAATTATTATGCAATGAATTAATCAGTAATAACTAATAAGATAACTTCTGGGCAGTGGCGTATCCAGGAATTCATAAAGGGGGGGGTTCAACCAATTTTTCATAGATGTGCCGAAGGGTAAGTGGGGGGTTCGGGGGCTTGCCCCCGGAAAAATTCTCCTTCAAGGTCATTTTAGTAAAAATCTGTGCGTTTAAAGCATCATAATGACCAACTTTTATCTACTATAATCCTGTTTTAATCCAAAAGTTTCTCTATCAAGGTTATTTTGGTGAAAATCTGTGCGTTTTAAAGCATCACAAACTTTTATCTACTAAATCATGATTTTAATCTAAAGTTTTATAACCAACTTTGTATCTACTAAAATCCTCCTTTAGTTAGATGGTAATTTGTAGTTATTTTATTTTCTCCTGTACACTTTTTTTTTCAAAAGGGAGGGGTTTTCTCCCCTCTCTTTCCCCCCCCCCATGGATACGCCACTGCTTCTGGGTAAACTGAATTGAGAGTTTGTAGTACTAGCTTGTTAATTCACCTATTTAGGAACTTTGATAGGGGTAGGCCTATGCTTTACCATCTACTTTATCTCATTTTGTCTATTATGTATTGATTGCTTCTTTTCTTTAAGGAAGGACCTATTCCATGCACTGCATTTTTTACCTTCTTTATGATTTACTAAATAGACCTATGTAATGTAAATAAGACTGGCATTTTGTTCAAGTGCTGACTGACTTTAAGCTGCGTACACAATAATTCACTTCTATTTGTCATTACTTCCTAACGTGTTGATCACAACACAGGGTTGTAAGTGGCTATTAATAAAATTAGTCTGTCAATTAAGCTCCATGGCAAGTGAAAAGTTTGTGAACATAAATTGTGATGAATATTTTGCCAGATAAATAAATAAAATAAATAAATAAATTTGTATTTAGAGTCTACCGACATGTAGGGGCATTATTTTTTCATAAATTAACTCTTAAAAGTGTACACAGTTATTATGCCAAATTCCGTATCATGGCCAAATCTTCTTTAAAAAATTATTTTACCGTAGTTTTTATTAAATGTATTTTTTAGCTGGCGCAGGCGCACATAAATTTTCTATGTTGCTATTTCTTCACTGTATTACTGATGATGTGTGTCACCATTTACTGCGCACTAGGCATGCTGCACTGCATCCTTATCATTGGCCTCCCTCGTCCTGTAGGCCAACCTCGCAGCTGCGTTCCTAAACATAGATTTATCCATAAGCGCGTACCTCATAGTTGACAATTGTATCTTTCGCATTTTTTCATTGCCGTTAATGTGCGCCACTAATGTTGTTGAGTAAGGCCTTTTTCAAATTATTTTATGTGTTTTGCCATGATACGGAATTTTCAATAATTGTCGTACACACTATATCTCATGGGGATAATGGTCACATTTTAAGAATAAATCATAGCAATCACTATAGAGATCACAACTGCCAAAAAATATTGCTCTTATTATGAATTGTACTCCATTTAAAAAAAATTAAAGTGAATTGTTAAGGCAGCTACTTATACTAGAATTCAATAACTTGTGCTATAAATAACGTAAACCCCCTCTGATTCAAATGTAAAGGAGACCAACATCGAGTTTAAAATACCGTAAAATTGACATTGAGGCTGATTCTCAAAACTTATGCAAATATAATAATTACAGTAGTTTAAATGATACATACCTAGTTTGAATTAGAAGGGGTTAATTGGTACGTATATGTAGTATATGTCTATTACGACATTGCCATTTTGTATTGTGTGTGTTTTTTATTAAATGCATTCCCATTATCCATTATTGTGTATTGTTATATTGTCATTGTTAGGTTTGTAATTCCTTCCTCTCTACCATCTACATGACAATTGCTACACACTACTTCAATATTAAGTTTCTAAACTAGGGTGACCACACTTTTAAACTCAAAACACAGACATGGAATTTCTGGGGGGAAGAAGTATGTTAACATTAGTCCAGAAGCTATTAATTTGGCCTTGTCTGAACCCATTTTCTCCCTGAAAAGTATTTGTGAATGTTCTCTTGTCAATTAAGACAAGAGCTGCTATTTGTTTTTCATCTTCAGAAAGGATATCTCTTCTGCAAGTTGTCATGAACACCCACCTGCACTTGTGTAGTAGGTAATAAAATACATTTTAACAATCGATCACGACAAACAGAAACAATGGTGTTTAATAAAGTAAACAATAAATGTTTAAAAAAAAGTTAAGTGAGTCCAATAAGTTTATTACAACTAAACATCACCCGTTCTAAAAAGTTTCATCTCATTATTATAGTTAAATAACATTTAGTATAACGTTCATATTTACACAAGAAATGACATTGGTATTTGGAAACAAATTGGAATAATCACAATGAAATTATCGAAATCAATAAAAATGTTGAGAAGTGTCGCTCGAAATCCGGGATGTCTGGTCACCCTATTCTAAACATTTCGTGCTATCAGCCATGCTACAAGTAGTGGCAACAGTAGTTATCCGTTCTACATGTGGTGGACACGGTACATTGGGGACGTAGGGAATTCTCTAAGTCTAGCCACTGGGAAAGTCAGATGAGTTCAGAGGTATTTCAAAGAAAAACAGTCTGTAATTAATAACAAAAGTTTCTACAATATTTATTCATATGGCAAATCTTGTAACAAATATAACTTAACAGATATAAATATAAATAATTAAATATATAAATAATAAATACACTATATCAGTACTATATGGCAAGCATATAATAATTTCCAAATAAATGTTTACATATTATGCACTATGTTATAATATGATCAAACAAATAGTTTCACTAGCACATATTATATCATCAGTAGCCCAGATAGTCATAGCAGCACATAGTGAACTTGGCCATAATCAGGAACCTACCTAAACTTGCATGTAGTACCAGATATGCAATGAAATTAAGTATTGATTGTTTGAAGAAATATGATTTGACATTGCATAAATTGTGTTCTAATCATGGATCAATAGGTATATATTGTTTTGTATTCGTCAACAACTACAATCTGGTAAAATTATACTTCAAGTACTTTTTTAAGTATAGCAAAGTATTTAAATTTCACACCTCAATATTTTTTTCAAAGATCTGTATTTTATTGTGTATTATTTGGTGGTTATGAATCGGCCTAGTATAGTAGTATGATTGTTACTAAAAAGCTGGAGGCAATATTAACAAATATATACCTTGGTGATGATAGAAGGTAGATGCACATTGCAGGTGGTATAATATGTAATCAGTGTGATGTCATTCTAGGTTTATGTAGGTCTAGTCTTGCGTAGAACATGTATTACGACAAATTATTTATTTCAGAACCTTATTTTTTTGCTCGTTTGTGTCGTCGGAGTTAGGATTGATAAAGTTTCCAGTGGTTGTTGTTGTTGGAGTGGCGGCCGTGGTCGACTGCTCCTTGGAGACCTCACAGTTACGACCGGTGAAGCCCGGTGAACACAAACAGCGGTAGTTGCCGTCCTCTTCTGTTAGACTTACGCACGACGCTCCGTTCTCGCACAGACCTTCAGTAGTCTCGCAGTAAGTTAACTCTGAAATTTTAAAACTACTTGTAGGGTTGTGCTAATCTGTAAATTTTAAGTAGGTATTTCATTGATACTTTTTTGATTTGCACCCAATTTTCAGACTTGATTATTATGACTTATGAGATGCCAACCATCCGATATATTAAGTAAGGGACAAATAACAATTAACTTTTGCAGATATGTGAGGTTTTATTCCTTGATAATGCATGAAATAATGTTTTTATTTTAATATTAACTATTAGTAACAGATTTAGGCCTATTCCTCATGTAAACTATAAATACAAATGCTTGAAATTAATCTTGACTTTACTTACTCAGCTATGTACTTTTGGATGGAGATTGGAGAGTGTTACATTTCTATGGCAGTGAGCCCACCAAAATTTTAATATGGGAGTATAGTTCCCACCAAAATTTTAGTATGGGAGTATAGTTTTGCTGTACCTACTCTATGAATGTAGTGAATTTTTCAATGACTACTAAGTATTTACAATATTATACAGTACCAATGCGCTAAAGTCAACTTAACATACAGTACCAATGCGCTAAAGTGAACTTAACAGTACCAATGCGCTAAAGTGAACTTACCTTGGTCGCAGAGCATTCCTCCCCATCCTGGCTCACAGTTGCATTCCCAAGGTCTGCGACAAGTCCCGTGCACGCAGCCCGGATAGGGGTAGCACTCGCTACAGGACTCTCCCCACCAACCAGTCTTACAGCGGCACTCTCCCGGCTTTCGGCAGTAACCTCGTTCCTTGTGGCAGTCAATAGCACACACCGCTGCAAACAACAGAATACTTTTAGTCATACTTCTTTAATTCAATTCTAATACAATAGACCCTATGAACTGCAGTTACTACAGTTTGAATTAAATGAAAATTTACATTGATCAACTTCATTGCTAGTTTGAATTAAACAAAAATTTGAATGAACCGAATTGAAGTAACCAGGGTTTACTTTGGTATAGGAGACCTCTACTCCTTCCTATATAGGTATCGGTATACAATTCTCAATACTACCGTTGACTCAACGATACTTTTGTTTTAATTTTTAAAGAAAAAAGAAAAAAATTAGGTGTGATAATTTTTTTTTTCTAATTTCTTTTATTGTTTGAATATGCAAAGCAAAAGAAAATACTTACTTTGAATTTTCCAAATTTTTAGTGTTTTTAGCATAATTTTGAATGGAAAATAGGCTACAATGTATTTGTTATCCTGATTGCTGATATTGTTGTTCCAAAGCAAGTAACAACTACATTAGGTTAATTTCAGAATATCAATCCAAAATTCAATTACCAAGGTTGTTGTTGACTCTTGTCAGTGCCCTGCATTTGTGCAGAATATGTGGTTATTGTTGTAAATGTTTGGTAACCAAGTTGATGAACTCAAAATTGAAGTTAATAAATTTAATCTAATCTAAAAAACAGCATAAAATAATACATGATTGCTGTAACCAAACTGAATTCAATAATGGTTTATATTGAACTGTGTTCTATTGTACTTTACCAATTGTAGCAAAATGATAAGGGTCATAAAGGAATAATAATAATAACACTTACGTGTTTGACAGAGCAGTCCGGTGTAGCCTTCGTGACAACGACACTCTAGTGGCTTAGTACAGTTGCCGTGTTGGCAGCCCGGCAGCACTTGGCAGTCTTTACACGTCTCTCCTGCCCACCCCAGGCGGCACCTAAACACAAAGCAGTCGCTCGTTGATAATCTTCATCTTATCATCTCATCTGATAATCATTTTAACTTACTTCCAACGATGAGGTGGTGTTAACACGGGATATCCAGGTCACAACACTATTGCATACGTAATTAATTGATATTGAAAATTTCATTTATTTGCAATTTTTAAATTTTTTAATTTAATTATGAAGAACATTCCATTTTTTTATGTTGTAGTCTTATGTTTGGTGTTGTAATCTAGTGATTCTGCATGTTGCAGTATTTTGATAGATTGGGGATAGTACACAATTTGAAGACCTGCTTAAATGTAGTTTTGACTTTTGAGAGAAATAAATGAAAAAGAAGATGAATTTTGGTGAAATCTTTAGGCCTATATTTTGTTTACTTAATTTTAATTTTAACATTATAAAATTTCACTTCACATTTAACTTCACATATTGTTTATCATTGCAATTCAAAAAGACTTTTAAGTTTTTAACACACAAATAAAATTATTATTCTTATGCCGGTAGTTTGATTATTAGTATTTATTATGAAGTGTGTGACGGATACTGATCTGGATTATTTGGGACTAAGTTCAACACAGTTAGGATATAAGATTATTATCTATCAACAAAATCAAACTTAATGTGTTGATGTTTATTTTTGCTACAGGCCTACTTTTACTTACTTTCTACCTCGTTACCTACTTTCTTTCTACTTTACTAATAAGTACACATTTCAAGATTCTTGAAAAAACTATTCTTCTATCGGCAGATGTCTTTATTTTAATTTTAAACCAACGCGTGTATACTTAGCTAATGATCTTGATACTTAGTATCTAACTGAAGTAGAACACGTACCGGCATTCTCCTGGCGAATCACAGTAGCCTCTGGTTGGGTGGCACGTCGCTTTGCAGATTGCTGTGAATTGCAAAAGATTTGTGGGTTAAATATGTGCTACTTTCCATTATAGGTGCAATAATAATATTACATTTCAAAATAATTTTACATAGACCTACATTTGTGGTATCCCCTTGTACAGTCTGCCTGAAAGGTGTTTAGATTCAAGCACCTTGCCGATTAATGAAACTATAGTATCACTAAATTAATCGTATAGATTTACTATTTTCAACATTGCAGGATGACTAGCCTCCGGAGTTATACTGCTATTAGTGTATCTCAGTGTCTACTTTGAAGGTCATCTCTTCCTGATCAGGTATAGCTTGTTTTGCTTAATGCAATTACAATACTGAAGTTTTTTTGTTACGCAAATGCTTCCATTGTATTTTGTATGAAGTGTGTATTTTTGTCTTTACTTAGTACAATAAACACTGTCAAAGAACTCAAATTGAAATCCAAAACATGGATTAACATGGATGGACATGGATTAATTGTTCACCTTATGACTAACAATATTTATCAGCGTATTTCTTTACAAAGATTTAAGCATTGAAATCCAGTATAAAAATTTGTGTTACAAAATCTGTACACTTGGAATAAATTCTCAAAGCTCACAAAATTTAGTAAATTATGGAGATTTTGCAAATTGTTTATTCAAACAGATTAATTTAATAATAAAAATGATGGTACACATACTGGATTTTATATATTGATTTTTCATCAACGTTTGCGCGAAACATGATAATGGTGCTATCAACCGTTCATCCATTTTAAAAAAAGAAAAAGAAAGCTGAGCACTTACACTTGTCTCCGCCCTAGCCTTAGCGACTCCATTAACATATTAAGACAAATGTAAAGTCTATCAATAATCAATTTTTCAGTCGATTTTATTTAGTAAGTAGTCCATATCTGACAAAACCACCATATTGTGATACAAAAACCAACTTGCGATTTTTAATCACGTAGCAATGGATTTAGGTGTGTTGAATGACCTTCCTTAAAGGGGTATTCACCTGCTAAACTCAAAAAATATATTTAATTCAGGTTATGGGTCCACAATGATCCCCCAAAAATTTGTCAAACTTGGTATTTTTCGAGTTAAGTCCCATCGGTAAAAATCTCCCATAAGAAATAACTTGGGGACAATCTTTATACCTTGGAGGATTTTGATCCAAAAAAATATTTCCCATTATTGACGTACTCTACAGCCTTCTCTGTAAATCCTCTGTATTTTGTTTTTGTAATTTGGGCAAGTGGTTCGGTTAAAATATGCTGATTACCAAGAAGGAGTGTGATTTTGGAATGCATATTTTTGCGTGTTTGAGTGTATATTTGTGCACATTTTCAAGACACGATGTTATAAAGGGCTATTTTAGATTGGTACGATGCTCTAGTATCTATGTGGAACAAAAAAGAAGCAGGTTAAAGCCGATTTAAGAAATTTCCCAAAACGCCAATTTTTGCTATTTTCTGGATAAAAAATTGGAATATTTGTGTAAAATCACAGTTACAAGATATAATTTTTTTCACGGTCATTTTATTTTTAGTGTAATATTTTGCTATAGATTATGTGAAAAAAAAAAAATTTGGGGGGTAATAGCCCCTTTAATACCCAAGCAAAAAATGCCAAAATAATTATTGATTGCTGTCAATCATTATTCTTTTAGTTGATTATTTTTTTCTCGTTATCAGTAGGAAATGATGTATTGTTAGATATCACTATAGTAAACCAACTTACGGTCAGAGCAGAATAGTCCGTCCCATCCGTCGTAGCAGTTACACTCGAAGCTGGCGTTGCAGGAGCCATGCTGGCACCCGGGTAGCGCGATACAGCTTCCGCACAGCTCTCCGTAGAAGCCCAGCTTACATCTGTGAGCATAGAGCTACGTCAACAAGAGACCGCAATGGCAGGGGGAAATATCCTAGTTTGTGAAGAATAGTTTATAAAAATGCGGTAATTACTCAATTATGTTGTCAAATCTTGAATGCTCTCTTTTTTTTGTAAAATAAAATTATGAATACTTCTGAATTTTTTAGTTTTTTTTTTAGTTGTCTACTATTTGTATTGCAAAATTAATTTAGCAATGCACCTTTACTTGTCAGAGTTGTAAACTGACCTGCATTCTCCCGGGCGTTTGCAGTAGCCCTGCAGGGGATCACAGCCTTTCCGACAGATGGGCACGTCACATAAGTCTCCTTGCCAGCCGGGCAGGCACTCCACTTCCCCAGCATCCGTACACACATAGTGGCTTACCTCGTTCTGACTCGCCGGGATCTCGCAAGCCTGGGACAAAACTGAACTTTAGTAACAGGTATACTATTAGGCACCAATCATTCTATTTTTATTCAACGATTGTTATAGAATAACATCAAAATAAATTCTAAATTAAATGTAGCCTTATTCACACAAAACAAAATGATTAAAGAGCAATGAAACATATTGTTTAATCTTTATGGCTTAACTGTAGGATGGCAGTTGCAAAACTATGTCTATTACCCTAATAAATAATAATAATAATAATAATAATAATAATAATAATAATAATAATAATAATAATAATTTCTTGCTTGATGCTTTCACAGCCCGAAATATTAGAGAAATCAAATATTTTACGAGTCATTTCGCTGTGTTCGTTTTTTATTAAATTACCTGACGTTTCGATACCAAAATTTTATGCACAGAAGAAAACCTTTTTCCTCGACTCATAAGAGAATCGATTGAAATTGCCAAGCACCCCAATAATTTTAATGGGGATATTGGTGGTTTTAAATTAAGCAAAACATGGAGTCCGATGATAGGGAAACTACTCTCAAGACGACAACAACAACAACAACAACAACAACCACCACCACCACCACCACTGCCACAACAACAACAGCAGCAGCAGCAGCAGCAACAGCATCAAGGAAGTCAAGATGTTTCTAGTTCTTTGGACAATGAAAATCAGAGCCAAAGAAGAAGCAAAAGAATTCAACAAAAACAATCTCAAATGTAAAGTTTTTCAGTGTTGCCTCAGATGATGATACGCACAGACGTATCGAAACGTCAGGTAATTTAATAAAAAACGAACACAGCGAAATGACTCGTAAAATATTTGATTTCTCTAATAATAATAATAATAATAATAATAATAATAATAATAATAATAATAATAATAATAATACCACTAATATTAATACAACCCCGATTAATATATAGCTGCGCTGCTTTTGTTGAAAGCAAATTTTCCATTGTGGGATTGTAAATTGTATAGTATAGTATTAATGTTAAATAGTAGGGTTCAAAATGTAATCTAATTATGAATTATGATACCTCTATATTTGCTTAATGAATTTCAAATGTTATTTTTTAAGGCAAACTGTCTCTATACTTAAATTAAATACTAGATGTATTTTTAGTACAGCACTGTTGTAAAAAGCTTATTATGAAGCTATGTATATTTTTATTTAATAATTTTTATTCCTTATTAAATGTAGTTCTTCAATATTCAACTTGGTTTATATACTCAGTAGGGTAACACTCAATTGCTTCTTCAGTTTTCTCTAACAGGTTAGTCTCCGATCAACTTTCCGTACACTTTGAATTCAAAAGTTTGAGATCTATTTAAATTTGCTTTTAAAGTACTATAAATAATTATAAACTTAGCCCTACTGGTTTTATGTGATATTAACAATTTTAATACACACATGTAGGAAATAAAGATTTACCTAACATTAACTTTGTGTAAGCCAATCTTACCGGTAAGTAACCGTTTTGAATTAAATTATAAATGCATGTCCCATAAATCAATGAAATGCACATTTGATAAGAAGAACACAATTTAATACAAGCAATGTACCTGTTTTTTCCATTTTGGAACAAATCTTGTGGGTGCTTTCTCAGGAAATGTGTAGGGCAGCACCGACAAGCAGCAAATAACTGCTAGAAAGACCCGTGCCATGCTGTTGTCTGTAGACAGTGGCACTGTCTTCTTCTATCTGCTGCTACTTCTACCAATGTCACTCTCACACTGTCTTCACTCATCACTGCCTTTCACAATCCAAGCTTATGACCTGCTGCATACTAGCCTTTTTACAATCTTTGACTCATTGCAATGATTTTTTTTTTTTTTACAAACAGGAAATAACCTGGAAAAATATTTATTTAATTTACCTACCCAACACCAATGTTAGTATACATATAAAATAAAATTGTGTAATAACATTTTAAACTGAGAATGGTCGAGAATATCAAATCTATTCATTTAGTTGAGTAAATGCATGTTTTTTAAACGAGTAGTAGAGGACCTACTTTGACTGTGAACTTGCCCTTCATTCAGTTAACTGTAAACCGTACCTGTAAACCCACTTAGACCCAGCTGATATGTTTTAGTTTTAGAATGTTATTCATAGCATGTATGCAATTCAATAACTTACAATTTTGTATGTGAAGGATAATTTAAGAACAAAAAAAAGAGGAAGGCAAATGGTGTTACATAAAATAGTGTAGTGCCTTACCAATTAAAATTAGTAGCACAAAATAATTATATATTCATATCATTTGTCAGTTGTGGACTGAAGGCATGATGATTAAAAACTAGTTACTGAGAAAAGAAGATGAAGACCTACATTCTTAACGACTTCTGCCCACGTTGTATGCTGCATCTTGGGGACCGTATTCCATCGAGTTACTGGCTAGACACGTTCCAAACAGGCTATTGACAATAGACCTACATAAAATGCACACTTTGCATATTAAACACCAACAAATGCATATTGATATTTTAAAAGGTGTGTTAGATTTACCGGTTACCCAAAGAAGACTATTTAACCCAGCACCCCCACCAAGAGATCTTAATGCTGGATTTAACATTCTATAACAACACAAAGTTTGGATCGCTATATTCAGGTACTCCCATATATATATATATATATATATATATATATATATATATATATATATATATATATTAATATACACCTGTATAACAAGCACCGGTAAGTGAAAATAATTATTTTTAAAAACAATATTATATTTCTCAATATTTGACTCATTATCATTATTTTTCTGTTTTAAAATGTTCAAGAACAAGTTACACTATACCACAACAAAAGTAAAAGTAAGGAGGGGGAGGGGGGGGGGGCTAGAAAGGGTTCACTTATTGTAATTTTTAAAATACACAAGAAAAGTAAATAGTACTTTGTAACCAAACACCTGACCCTATTGCATTTGCTACATGTTGCATTTGAATTTGATGGAATACAGTATTTTACATTAATGAGATCAATCCAAATTTATCTTAAAGATCAAATATCCCTATTTTCATTTAGCAATAAAAAACTTTCCAATTTTATGTTCATTACAAATAAATAGTACCAGGTCCTATCACTTATTAAATATTTCCATATTTTGACTTATTATAAGATCTAACGTATCAACTGAATGGGCAGTACTATTGAAATATGTTTGTGTTTTGTATTTCAAATTCTGTGTTGAAAAGTTTGTGTATCTTGTATTTCAAAATAGTACTCAATTTAGATGATAGATTTTCAAATTGCTCAAAAATCAAAATACATTGTAGTAATGGGAACATAAATCCAAAGAGTAAGGCCTCAAAAAGTAACATTTGAACAACAATTCAACATTTTTCAATGTAAAATTATCATTACTTAAGTACCGGGTAACCAAAATTAGGATAGTTCGGTGAGATTGGGCCAACTTTTTGACAATGTTTAATGTCCACTTTAAAAAACCTTGATCGTCAAATCCAGCAAGTATCCCCCACATTCTAGACCTTTTCCCCCTCTAATTTTTATTTGAATAATTTTAAAATTTAAACTTTTGTTTATTGTTCAGGAAGGACATGCTTAGGTCTCGATCTGACAACATTTACACATTTCAAATTCATGATTCCTGTATAAGCTTGGCAAAGTACTACCAATAGTCACTTTATGGCACATGTATTGCCAGGTAATTGAAAAACAAATAAAATTATGAAAATTTACTCCAATAGAGACAACAGCATATCCTTCTTTACAACATTCTAAAGGTTTTACCATGTTGAGGGTGAAAATATTGGTTCAAAAGTGTTCCAGACTAAATGCGGGGGGCATTCCCCGTTTAAGTCTGCATGGTTTGACCATGGTTTGACAGAGCATCATAAACCTTATTGGGGCATGTTTGCATTTATTTT
Source organism: Sweltsa coloradensis (assembly GCA_024449915.1). Taxonomy (NCBI): domain Eukaryota; kingdom Metazoa; phylum Arthropoda; class Insecta; order Plecoptera; family Chloroperlidae; genus Sweltsa; species Sweltsa coloradensis. The sequence goes on along the minus strand of JAMZAV010002385.1, from coordinate 51,590 downwards.
TGTTCGTTACCTTATAGTATGTTTTTATAATCTTACAAAAAAAACTGTCCTGTGTCCTTAAATAATAACTAGGAAACTTCGCAAACGCTTTTTCAGGCGCGTTGTTGGATGAGTGTAATTTTTTTTAAAACGAAATAAAAGCGTAAAATTGCGATTTTCGTGAGAAATTATTTTTCGATTGCGGTCAAATTTCACACCAATATATTAATTCATAAAATTAAGGAGCTGTGATAACATCATTACAATCGGATAAAGCAAAAAGTCAAATAATTTTTTTAACGAAAAAAGCGTCATATTGTGATTTTCATGAGAAATTATTTTTTGATTGCGCTCAAATTTCACACCAATATATTAATTCATAAAATTAAGGTTCTGTGAAAAAATCATTACAATCGGATAAAGCGTGTAGGTGTTATAAGTTGAAGAAATGTTTTAACAACCGAAAAATCGTAAAATGGCGATTTTCATAAGAAATAATTTTTCGATTGCGCTAAAAAAAATGATTTAATTCAAAAATTAATGTTCTTCAAAAATCATTCAATCGGATAACATAGGTGTTAAGTCGAAAAGTTTAAAAATCGTAAAATTGCGATTTTCATGAGAAATAATTTTTCGATTGCGCTAAAAAATGGCAGTTCTAAGTTCAGAGATTTCGAAGGTCTCCAGAAAATTGCATCGCAATTGGAGTATCGGCTTAGCCGAAATCGTGTTAACAAATAGCCAAAAATACAGAAAAAAAGAAAAGAAACATTCCGGATTTTTTTCTCCAATGTAGTGAAATGGAATCTTCATAAGAAATAATTTTTCGATTGCGCTCAAATTTCACACGAATATATTAATTAATCATAAAATTAAGGTTCTGTGAAAAAATCATTACAATCTGATAAACCATGTAGGTACTGTTATAAGTCGAAGAAAGGTTTTAAAAATCGAAAAAAATCGTTAAATTGCGATTTTTATGAGAAATGATTTTTCGATTGCGATAAAAAAAAATGGCGGTTCTAAGTTCAGAGATTTCGAAGGCCTCCAGAAAATTTCATCGAAATTGGAGTATCGGTTTAGCCGGAATCGTGTTAACAAACAGCCAAAAATACAGGAAAAAAAAAAACATTCCGGATTTTTTTCTCCAGTGTAGTGAAATGGAATCTTCGATTCGCTCGCTACGCTCATCCAAATAAGCGCCCTGGGGCTTTTTTCAAATTAAGGTATACAAGCATACAAAACCCTTGTTAGACCAGGTTTAGAATATGCAGGCACAGTTTGGAATCTTTACTACGAATGTGAAATAATGGAATTGGAAAAGGTACAGAGAAAGGCTGCCAGAAAGGGTTAAGGGTTTAAAAAAATTGTAAACAGAACAGGAGATATGAAAGTATGGGGAAGCTGACAAATGAATTAGGGTGGGATACTTTGGATTTGAGGAGAAAAAGAGGCAGGCTCTGTAAATTGTATAAGGCATGTATATAGGGATTTACCAGGGTGGGGATAGTTAGTTTCATTTAAAGGGGGATTTATAAGGGTAGAGAGGATCATGATTTTAATCATGATTTTAATTTACTAGGAAGCTTCGCAAACGCTTTTTCAGGCGCGTTGTTGGATGAGCGTCATTGTTTAAAAACGATAAAAGCGTAAAATTGCGATTTTTATAAGAAATAAATTTTCGATTACGCTCGAATTTCACACGAATATATAAATTAATAAAATTAAGGTTATGTGAAAAAAACATTACAATCGGATAAAGCATGTAGGTGTTATAAGTCAAAGAATTGTTTTAAAAATCGAAAAAAATAGTAAAATTGCGATTTTTATGAGTAATAATTTTTAATTTGCGCTCAAAAACGTGGCAGTTCTAAGTTCAGAGATTTCGAAGGCCTCCAGAAAATTTCATCGCAATTGGAGTATCGGTTTAGCCGGAATCGTGTGGACAAACACACAAAAGTACAAAAAAAGAAGAAAAAAACGTTCCGGATTTTTTTCTCCAGTGTAGTGAAATGGAATCTTCGCTTCGCTCGCTACGCTCATCTAATAAATAGAACATTATATGAATGGAATTTGTTACCTGAGAACACTGTACAGAAAGATGGGCTAATACATTTAAAAATTCTTTGGAAATATTGTAATGTGGAACTATTGTAATTGAACCTTACCACCACAAAACTTTGTATAGGTACTGTACCTGTAAGCAAATAAATAAATGTGAATGTAAATAAACACAAACATATTACGTGCACTTTTAAAACCAGGAAGCATCGAAAACGCTTTTTCAGGCGCGTTGTTGGATGAGCGTATGTTTTTTAAAACGAAAAAAGTGTAAAATTGCGATTTTCATGAGAAATTATCTTTCGATTAACGCTCAAATTTTTACACAAATATATAAATTTATAGAATTGAGGTTCTGTGAAAATATCATATTAATCGGATAAAGCATGTAGATGTTATAAGTCGAAGAATTTTTTTTTTACGAAAAAAGCGTAAAATTGCGATTTTCATAAGAAATTATTTTTCGATTGCGCTCAAATTTCACACTAATATATAAATTCATAAAATTAAGGTTCAGTGAAAAAATCATTACAATCGGATAAAGCATGTAGGAATTATAAGTCGAAGAATGTTTTAAAAATAAAAAAAAATCGTAAAATTGCGATTTTCATAAGAAATAATTATTCGATTGCGCTCAAATTTCACACGAATATATATATTTATCAAAATTAAGGTTTTGTTAAAAATCATAAAAATCGGATAAAGCATGTAGGTGTTATAAGTCGAAGAAATTTTTTTTAAATCGTAAAAAATCGTATAATTGCAATTTTAATGAAAAATAATTTATCGATTGCGCTCAAAAACGTGCCTTCATAAAATTTCATCGCAATTGACGACTTGAATTGTACCCGCCTCCTGACGTCACGAGGCAACATGTCGGAATTAGTTGGTATAAATCCTCATTTCGCAAGTTGACGCCTGCTTCACGGCGTAACACTTATCACGCTCTAACTTTTATTCTATTCATATTTGTGCCAAATTTAAATGAATATATTACTAAAATTATTCATTTTATATGTTATATCGATTTTTTACACCATCGAACTTGTTATAACAATGTACGCATCATGCATGTGAAAATTATTAATACTATAATTTTTGCAATAGTTTATTCAATATAAACTTTTAATAACGGATTTCGACAAGCTTTTAACATGTGGATGCGTATGTTTTAAAGCAATAAAGTAAATTTCATTTTCTAGAATATCCTAACGTCAAATTTAACGAAATTAATTATGAATAGTCGTGGTATCTATTCTGATTAAAATACGTCACTATCGACAGTTTGCGGATGACGTGAAAAATTGCAGTTGCATATTACTTTGATGCTCTAAATTTTCTTCAGTAACTTTATTAAAATTAGTTATTTATCTTCATGTAACACGTTTATGTCAGATTTTTAAAGATCTTGTCGAAATCCGAATCAGGTTTTTGTCAAATAATTATGAAATTAAGTCAATTTATTCACTGGTTATGCTACATTTTATAGCAAGTATGCTTATCAAAAAATCGAATAATCGCTTTACAGGTATGAATAATGTTTCTTATTAATCTTAAAGCATGTAAACAAATTATAATGAAAAAAGTTAGAGCGTGATAATGAATGCGCCGTTCACAGGCGCCACTTAGGGAGATTTATACCCAATCGTGCGGACACTACAAATATTAAGCTCCGCCAAGAAAAAATCGTCGATTTATTCGTTAGCGGAATGGGACTACACCACAATACAAAAAAAAAAAAAAAAAAAAATTCGGATTTTTTCCCAGTGTACAAATGTCCGCTACCTCATCCATATACTATAATTAATAAATTACAATATTTTTTATAATCAGTTACACAATTCACACATACAATATGAGGCCTTATTCAAATAAATTGTTAAATGTTTTTTTAATTTTTATTAATTTACTACCAATGTATTTTTCAATGTATTTGATATTTGATTTTAAATACTTTTGTATTTTAAATACAAATTTGCCAATGTATTTGTATCTTGTATTTGAAAATACTGAGTTTTAAAAGTATTTTGTATACATTTTTTGAGTATTTTGCCCATCTCTGACTGAGAGTAAGACATTCGATAATTTTAGTCGATAGTCGTGTCATGTGTTATTGTTTTCTATTAGTTGGTGTTATGTTTCATTTGTAATTATTATTTAGCTGTGATTTATTGATGACCTAAATGGATTTTAAATACAACTTTTCTTTAATAATGCACACAATTTTCCGAAGGTTTCTATTCAAGAAATACAACCAAATCTTATAATAGCGAAGCTCATTTTATGTAGTGAAGTATATTGTGTTGAAAGTTGCACCTTGCTATACAATGTACATGTTTTATCTTAGCGTAATTTTAAATTAACATTCATTTTTTCCCTCTTTCTTCCTGTTCTATAACTAGGAAAACGCCAAAGTCGTTGTAAGACGAGTGAGTGAGCCATGTGTTGAGTACCTGGGGACATTCCATTTCTTCCCTCTACCTAAGGCTGGATCCAGCATGGTTCTTTCCTCCCCAGACTATCGTCGGCTAGAGTGGCGCATTTTGACCTTACAGTTGACGCGCCCTTCTACCAACTAAACTCAAAACCCTATCGTTTATACCTTATATAATATCAATCAACTTAAATGCAATTGTTCCCGGGTTCTCAACACATGACTCGCTCACTCGTCTAACAACGACTTTCGCGTTTTCCTATAGTTGGCTAAGGCACCTTTATACCCGGAATATGGGAGACCCGGGTTCAAACAACGGTCGGGATAAATTTTGTAAATTTCTGGATCGTATTAAAAAATTGTGGAACATTTTTTTAATTACATATTATAATAAAGTTACAACAGTACTATGGAAAACATAGCCAATACGAAATATGTGAAAAGATTGCAAAGGTTTACTCAATCTCCCAGCGGAATGTTGAGGAACTTTCAGCGTGCAAGATTCGGCATACCTTGGTCACCGCCTGACATTCTAAAAATGTTTCGATAAAAATGTTTGTTCAAGAACAAAACCATTGTCGTTAAATTACTTCCTACACATTTCAGACTATATTTTCAATTTATTCTGTCTTGTAGGTTTAAATCGTAACGGATTTTGCTCAAATGCTGCGCTCACTCGTCTAATTATTACCGAATTTACTGTGTTGTTGTTGAAATATTACACCATTATTTCGTCTGCATTTATGTAAATAGTTTAATTAAGTTGTCCTAGGTAAATCAGTTCTTATAACTGAATAAGGTTCACGTTAAATAAATAAATAATAAACAATTAACATATATTTTTCTTGTGTATTGAGGTTGCGTTGACGTTGATATGTGCTTGACTGCTTATTAAGTTAGTTGTTGTATGAGACGTGTACAGTAATGTTACATTATTGCGTAATGCTGTGGATACAGTACGTACACAGTGTAAAAAACATAAAACAAGTACCTAGATTACTGTAAAGTATGACGTTCTCTCTTCCTGCAACGTTATGTACCCAATGACATGCTTTTTATTTCTGGCGCACCGGCTGGAGTGTGGGGGGGGGGGGGAGATTACGAGAAGTGGAATGTTACACAGAATATATCTTGTTTTATAAATACGTATTTGAAATAAAGAACTTGTGTTGAAGACACTATAGTTGAATAATATTGAATCACAGACGCCCAAATAGCTTTGTTTACCCCTTATCGCATTTGTGCATTGTTATTATTTAATAAAAGTAATACAATTTACGTAGCATTCATTTGATTCTTGCACTAAAGTCAACCAATTGTAGTCTACAAAAAAAAAAAAATTACTACATAATCGTTAAATGTAATCACAATGAGAATAAAAAAAATAATATAACCGACAGGATCGCACAAGATTTCATGTACGATACTAATTTGTGTATAGTTGTCAACAGTCAGTAGTGTACTACTATTTTCCGTATGAAAAATTAATAAAACATTGTCGTCATCGAATGACTAAGGTTATCTTGAAAAAAGTCATTAATGCGCCATCATATTATATTTTGTGCAACGTAATGAAAACGTGATGGTGGAAGAAGAAAAAACTCAAGAAGGGATAAAGTTATAAACAAACAAAAACTTATATTATTGGATGAGCGAAGCGAAGACTTCAATTTCACTGACCCCACAAAAAATTTAGCTCGGGTGTGTTTTTTTTTGTATTTTTGTCTGTTTGTTCGCTCTCTACTGGGCAAACGGCATATGCGATCTTGATGAAAATTAGGAGGGACCTTCGAAATCTCTAAACTTAGACCTGCCACGTTTTTGGGTACAATCGAAGAAATATTTCTCATGAATATCGTACTTTTACGTTTTTTTCGTTTTTTAGTGCGATATTTTCGTGACATTTGGTCCGATTCTGACCAAACGGGTGGGTCTACGAGGATCATATTTTACATGGATATTAAGGTTATGGTAATAAAGTACCTTGTAAAAGAAAAACTTGAAAAAGTTGGCCAGAATCCATATAGAATAAAGGACTTAATATGAGTTTTTTGAGGTGCATAATAACAATTAACAAGTATGCCGCTGGTGATGCGTGTAGGGGCTATACTACTTTCTGTTGAAGAAGTCTCCGATCAAGTCATCGTCTAAATGAGGTGCTCGTTGATTCGATGAAACGGGCGTTGAGCGCGGTCTCATTCCGTACGAGAGAGCAGCCACTTTCTCTGTCTGTTTTGTCTCTCGGTCTCGGTGTCTCGGGCGACGGGCGAGTCGCGGTCGTGACTACGAAAACTGTTACCATTCGGTTTGTAGTACGGTTAGAGATCCTACGCTTCTGGCCGCTTGTCTACCGCGCCGTACAGCCCAGTGAAATAGATACGCGTACATGTGGCGTGCACAATTTGTTTGCAAATTTAAAGTCGGACATTTGAAGGATGTCCCTTTTCCACAAAACAGAGTTAACCAAAATTGGAGTTAGGCCTAATTGAATGAGCGAAATGGACTTCAATTTCACTGATCCCCCCCAAAAAAATTAGCTCGGGTGTTTTTTTGTTTGTTTGTTTTTCTGTCTGTTTGTTCGCGCCATACCGGGCAAACGGTATATGTGATCTTGATGAAATTTTGAGGGGACCGTCGAAATCTCTTAACTTAGACTGGCCACGTTTTTGGGTATAATCGAAGAAATAATATTTCTCATCAATATCGTATTTTTACGATTTTTTTTACGATTTTTAATGCGATATTTTCGTGTTATTTGGGCCGATTCTGACCAAACGGGTGGGGCTACAACGTTCATATTTCACATGAACATTAAAGTAATGGTGATGTATTGCTTCTCGAAAGAAAAAGTTGAAAAAGTTGGCCAGAATCTATAGAATAAAGGTTTAAAAATGAGTTTTTTTAGGTTTATAATAACAATTTACAAGTAACAATAGAAACTGGACAACAATCACCAACAATGCGTTCAAAAGGCTCTTGATAAGTAAATAGATCCCACGCAAACTAAAAACTTACAAAAAAGCTCATCCATCAACGCGACGGTACTTTAGCGTTTCCTAGTACATTCTATTAATTTGTATTACCATAGCAATTAATGCTACTTTCTAACAAATACCCTAATTTAACAAAAATGATTTTACAATGGGACTTGAAAAAGTAAAGAGATCCCACGCATACTTAAAACTTACAAAAAGCTCATCCATCAACGCGACTAGAAAAAGCGTTCGTGAAGCGGCCTAGTTTTAGTAGTAACCCGAACTTAGCTCCCAATCCCTCAAGGGAGCTACGCGTTTTCTAAGTTATTAACTAAAAAATAAGTCAGAAAAACGCGAAACTGTTGGGGACACCGAAATGGGAGATATATGTACGGCTTACTATTATAACAGTTTTTTACCACGTAGTCAATCAGTTTTTTGATTGAATCAATCAAATAAATTCATATTATATAATTAGACGAGTGAGCGCAGCGAAACGAAGTCTATAACGCTACTTGATCGGGTTTTGTTGTGACTGTGTCCAATGTATGTTAAATGTCTGTCTGTCTGTCTATCTGTCCGAGCTCATACGGCCGAACGGCCAAATAGATTGAGCTGAAATTTTAAACAGACATCCGTGACCAGGTAACTGAGAACTGCTAACAAAATGAGCTCAATCCATTGCGATTTAAGCCTACAAGAAATAATAAATTGAAAAATTGGCTTGAAATTTATAGATATCATTTTATCAACAATACTTTTGGTCTTGGAGAAGTAATTTTTTCGAATAATTTTTAACAGGCTGTGATTACAAGCATAGCAGTGACCAAGGTTCCCCTAATTTCCGCTGGGACATTCAGTAAACCTTGCAATCTTTACTCGTATTTCGTACTGGCTATGATTCCCATAGTAATTGTCACAGTTGATGTAGACTGCGTTATGCATTTCAAAACATGTTTAATAATTTTTTAAATACAATCCATAAACTACAAAATCTTTTCCGACCAGGGGATTGAACCCAGGTCTCCCACATTCCGGTATAAGGGCGCGCCTTAGCCAACTAGACTATGAAAACGCCAAAGTCGTTGAAAGACGAGTGAGTGAGCCATGTGTTGAGTACCCGGGAACATCCCCTTTCCTCCCCTATACATAAGACTGGATCTAGCCCAGTATGGGGAATAATACCGGGTATTCAACACATGGCTCACAAATAATAGGGTTTTTAAGTTTATTTAGTATAAGGGCGCGTAAACTGTAAGGCCATAATGCGCCACTCTAGCCTATGATAGGCTAAGGAGGCCTAAGGTAGTGGGGAAAAAGGAATGTTACCGGGTACTCAACACGTACATGGCTCACTCACTCGTCTAACAACGACTTTGGCGTTTCCCTAGTTAGACGAGTGAGCGCAACGAACGTAGTCTACAACGCAACTCGATCAGGCCTAATTCTGTATGTTAAATGTTAAATGTTACATGTTAAATGTCTGTCTGTCCGGTCCCATACGGCCGAACGGCCAAATAGATTGGCCGAATTTTTCAACAGACATCCGTGACCAGGTAACTGAGAACTGCTAACAAAATGAGCACAATCCATTTCGATTCAAACCTCCAAGAAATAATAAACTGAAAAATAGGCCTAATTTAACATGTGTAGGAATTCTTTTAACCACTTGCCATACTACCACGTCTGCCAGACGGGCGTCAGGGGGTGTTTCTTTGTCAATAGTGGATGGTATGTGAAACAATGACTTTTGAGGAGCAACAAATTTTTAATATATTGTGTTTTTTAGAATATTAAAAATTAAGGGGATTTTTTTTTGAAAATTTTAGGGTGAAATTATCCTGGGGAATAGTGGCCAAGGGTTGGGGGTCCGAGAGGGGGGAGACAAATGTCAAGATCGGATGAAAACCAATCAAATTATTTAACAGGCTTGACTAAATACCCTAAAATAGAAAGTTTTATTTCTTAGAATGTCATCCAAAAAATGGGCGTGAGGGATGGAAAGGGGGTTTAGTAGACAGTGGGGGGGGATGAATTACTTTGGAAGGTGTTTTTAGGTGGCAAAATATCACTTATCAGATAAAATCCAAACAAATTACCTAAGTTTTTTTTTGTGGGGGGGGAGGGGGGGGTAGTTGGGGAAAAAGTGGGAGGGGATAGGCAAAGGGGGAGTAATCTGAAAGGGGTTGGTGATGTCAAGGCTGGAAAGGATTACCAGATGGGGAAATAATTTTTCATTTTCATTTGTTTACTTTTTTGGAATGATAAAAATATGGGGGGAGAGTCCCAACGTGCGTTACTTGGGGAGGGGGGGGGGGGGGGGGGGGATGGGGACTTATGTCAATACGGGTGAAATCTCCAAAAATTTTCTTTTAGGGAAATAAAATACTAAACTTTGGGCCTATTTTTTAGATTTCAAAAAATTTAACGAAACATTACCAAACACTACCAAACACTACCAACACTACCTAACACTATGGGGGATGGGGGGGGGGGAGGAAGAGGAGGGGAACTCGGGGGGTTCTAAAATGTCAATGTGGGATAAGATAAAAAAAAAATCCGAAAAGGGGAAGAAAATTTAGAATTTATTTTTCCCCCATAATTTTTATTTTAAATAGTATTTCATGGCAAAACAAGTATGCTAATGGTTTTTCTTTTGAAAAAATCACTGCCTAATTAGATGTTACTCGGTTGCTATGGAGGCAGTGGAAAAATATTTTTTGTAATGCAGTTATGCAGTGACAAACTAGGTCTATCAAAACTTGCATGTTCAAGGTACCCCCGAATGCCGCTGGGAGATTGAGTAAACCTTGCAATCTTTACTCGTATTTTGTACTGGCTATGTTTTCCATAGTATTGTCACAGTTGATGTAGACTAAACTGCGTTATATGCATTTCAAAACATGTTTAATATTTTTTTTAAATACAATCCATAAACTACAAAATCTTATCCGACCAGGGGATTGAACCCAGGTCCCCCACATTCCGGGTATAAGGGCGCTTTAGCCAACTATAGACTAGGGAAACGCCAAAGTCGTTTATATACGAGTGAGTGAGCCATGTGTTGAATACCCGGTATCATTCCACATACTGGGCTAGATCCAGCCTTAGGTATAGGGGAGGAAAGGGGATGTTCCCGGGTACTCAACACATGGGTCACTTACTCGTCTATCAACGACTTTGGCGTTTCCCTAGTTAATTCCGCTTCATGAATCCGGGTCCGTATATTGTTGAAACATTATCACCTTCACCAACAAGAGAACAAACATGCGTATACGGCATTTTCCGTGGTTTTCCTCAGTGATCGTTTTTGCGAATGCAACCCTCGGACACCCCTCACAATAATTTCCCTAACTCCATTATACATATAGTTACACACAGTACTGAAGAGGCTGGGCAGGTTTCCGACAAAAACATTATTATTTTACTATACACATGTAGGCAGTTGCGTAGCTACGGTTGGGTGGGGGTACACTTTTTATTTGATATGAGGTATTTATTGATATATTATATAGATTGTGAGATTTTTTTATTTTGCAATTTTTCATACATCTTTTAATAACGTTTTTGTAAAAAACAAAAACAAAAAACTTAAAATACTATCGCACTCTAAGAATCGAAAAAGAAATCCAGAGCTGTTCGCCCCAAACCGCTTTTCGGGGGACCTCCCCCCCCAGCCCCCTATTTGTACGCAATCACGTAGGCCTATATTTTACCCCTGGCCAAAAAGAGCGCAATTCATAATTCTTTTTTTGGATGACCCCACTGACTTTCCCCACAACCCTTTCACTAGTCGTGATCTCCCCCCCCCCCCCTCCCAAAAAAAACAAGGACTGAAACGTCACTGCCTGTAGGCCATGTCGCGTGTCACATGCACATTAGCACTACCTCCAAAAATTTCTTTTTTACCACATTTTCTAACATTCTAGGCCTACACTAAAATTTCAGTTTTAAAAATATATCTTTTTAACTGTGATTTTACATGAATTTTTTTTTTAATTTTATCCCGAATTTTCGAAAAAAGCGAAATTTTGGGAATTTAAATATTTTAAACCCGCTTATTTTTGTTCCCCATAGATAGTAAGCTACTGTACCCAATCTAAAATGACCCTTTTCAATATCGTTTTTTAAAAACTTGCACAAAAATACCTCAAAAACCCCAAAAAAATCACCCAAAATCACCCCCTTCGCCCTCTTGGGGTCGCTTTTTTGGGCCGGGGCACTTTTCCCCAAAATTTCAAACAAAACAATTAAAAACCCACGGGGGTGTTTTTCCCCATTAACCAAATCGGAAAATATATCACATTTACAGAAAAGGCTATCGAGTACGTCAATTTTTTACGTTTTTTTATTTTTTATTTTCCACTTTCTATTTTTCTTTTTTTCTTCCTTTTTTTCTTTTCTTTTCTTTTTTTTCTTTCTTGTTCCCTTTCCTTTCTCTTTTTTCCTTTCTGCATCTATGTAATTAGATTTTATTTGTTGTCCTCCTTTGTAAATCATTTTTATAACGATAGGTAAAGTAAATAAATAATAAATAAAAAAAAAATAAAAAAATAAAAATAAATAATAAAAAAATAAAAAAAATAAAAATAAATAAAAATTAAATAAATAAATAAAAAAAAATAAATAAGGCGAAAATTTTTTTTTGGGGCAAAACCTCCAAGGTCACGGGGAAAAAAATCGTTCCCATGTTTTTCTTATGGGGGAATTTTTTCCCATGGGACCTAGCTCGAAAAAATTACTAATTTGACAAATTTTATAGGGAGGTGGACTCAATAATTTTTTTCTTACGTCTTTCTAGATTCATAACTAGAATTGGCCCGAATGAAATATATTTTTTTTAGTTTAGCGGGTGATTACCCCTTTAATGTGATGCAGCTGATCGTTTGTGGCAGTGTTATGAGAATCGCCGTTTCTGCTCGACTTTGTTGTTATCAGTCGGAGAATATAAAAAGTTAGTTAGTTAATGTTGTTTTAGGGCGCTCAACAGTAGAGTTATCAGTGCCCATGTCAATTGTATTGGAATCTTCCAAATTTTCTTTTTCCATAATTGTGGATTACCACCATGTTTTCTTCTTTCCAATGGGAGGAACGTAAGGGAAGACGAACTGGGTGGGAACGGAGGAGTGCTCGTTGCAGAGAGGGACGGCAAGTATGGAAACGAAAAAAGTGAAAGAAAAAAATAAATATGAGTAAGGCTGTGTGAATAAAAAAAGGTGTGATAAAAAGTTGCGCGAGAGCTCTCTTTGCAACACGCACCCCAAGCGGCCAGAGCTCGCCCTTAGTTTTAGGGAATACACTACTCCCCTACTCACAGGCCAAACCACGGGAAGGTAGCGAGTTGGATTTTGAAGGCCCAAGGGAATATAAAAACGTTCAGTCGTCTCGCAAATACTCGTTGGGGAGAATGGCGAAAATGGCCCAGCGGTTGACGCGCTCTTTAATCAAATAATAAACTCAAAACAAAAACCTAAACTCAAAAAATATTTCATTCAGGCTAACTAGTTATGAATTTAGAAATTAACAGAAAAATAATTTGGGTCCATCATGACCTTCCAAAAAATGACAAACATGGCATTTTTCGAGCTAGGTCCCATCAGCAAAAATCTCCCATAATAAATAACTTGGGGACGATCTTTATGCCCTGTGACCTTGGAGGATTTTGATCCAAAAAAATATTGTCCATTATTGATGTCGACAGCCTTTTCTCTAAAACCTCTATATTATTCTGTTTTGTAATTTGGGCAAGTGATTCGGTCAAAATATGCTGATTAAAAAGAAGGGGTGTGATTTTGGAATGCATATTTTTGCGTGTTTGAGTGTATATTTGTGCACAGTTTAAAGACACGATGTTATAATATATGTTATTATTATGTTACTATAAAAATTTGATTCATTCATTAAATACATTTGATATCATTTTTATTTGTTAACAAAATTGTTGTGTTTAAATGCATTGTTGTTGTAATGCTACTATTTCAAATATGTACTTCAATAGTTTATTGTAGTTTCTGCATCTATGTAATTAGATTTATTTAGTTGTCCTCCTTTGTAAATCAGTTTTTATAACTGAATAGGATAGACGTTAAATAAATAATAAATAAATAAATAAATAAATAAATAAATAAATAAATAAATAAATAAATAAATAAATAAATAAATAAATAAATAAATAAATAAATAAATAAAGGAACATTTTAGATTAGAAGAAAATACTAACGTTTGGTATTTTGTATTTCCCGTATTGTTGTATGGTTACTTTCGATGTGGCTGTGTTGTGTGTGTGTATAACCAGTAACCACGGTAACATACCTTTGGCTGGCAAATTCAAAATTTTAGTTTTATAACCGGAGCACTTCCTTCAAAATTCAAAATTGAAATACCCCCATTAGGCCTATACGGAATGAAGCAGGTCATCGGTAAATCTCTCCTATGTGGAATAAAGAAGAATCTAACTACCCTCCGTAAGTAGGCCTACACTCTGTTGGCATCCCTTACCATTGTGTATTATAACTAGGAAAACGCTTAAGTCCCGCCGCGTTGTTGGATGAGCGTAATTGGTGCATTGAGCTGCCATGTGTTACGCGGATTTTCTGTTGTTCTGTAAAAAAAACTCATTACATAGTCAAATTTTTTTTTTAAAATTAAATTACATTAAATAAAAAAATAACTTAATTTTTTTAATTAATCGTAATTTTTAAAAAAGAAAAAAATCGTAAAATTGCAATTTTCATAAGAAATAAATATTAGATTGCGCTCAAATTTAACACGAATATATTAATTCATGAAATTAAGGTTCTGTGAAAAAATAATTACAATAGGATAAAGCATGTAGGTGTAATAAGTCAAGAATTGTTTTAAAAAAAAAAAAAAAAACCCGTAAAATTTCGATTTTCATGAGAAATAATTTTCGATTACGCTCAAATTTCGCACGAATATCTTAATTCATGAAATTAGGTTCTGTGAAAAAATCATTACAATCGGAATAAAGCATGTAGGTGTTATGAGTCGAATTAAGTTTTTAAAAATCGAAAAAAAATCGTAAAATTGCGTTTTTTATGAGAAAAAATTTCCCGATTGCGCTCAAAAACGTGGCAGTTCTAAGTTTAGAGATTTCGAAGGCCTCCATGAAATTTCATCGCAATCGGAGTATGGGTTTAGCCGGAATCGTGTTAACAGACACACAAAAATACAGAAAGAAAAAAAAAAAAAAAACATTCCGGATTTTTTCTCCAGTGTAGTGAAATGGAATCTTCGCTTCGCTCGCTACGCTCGCTACGCTCATCCAATTATAGCGATATAGCCTAGTCAAGTACCGGAAGGGCACCTCGTCTGACTAGAGTGAATGATGAATGGAAATTTAAGAGATAGAAAACGATATGCATGTTCAATAGATATTACCATTGAGTATAGTTTCAGATTTCCATAAATGTTGAACCAAGTTCTTCATCCTGGAGGAACGCGTTCCTTTTTCAGGAACTTTAGTGGGAACACGTTCCTTTTCTTAGATCAGGAACTTGTAACGTTAAAGTTACTATTTCGTGGGAATTTATCATTTATCTCTACTTTTAGTTTAATTTTATAACGATGCAGAACGTGGATTGGATGTGGTCCCGCTTCTTGCATTCCTGTCTTCATGAGGTCAATACAATCTGTATGTCTTTATGTGAAAATGTATCATGTCTTATAATGATGAATAAATAATAATAAATGAGTTGTTTAGAAACATTTGAAATAGCGGATTTCGTTTTAATAGCAAGTAGCTGATTTTATTTCTCATACATTGGTAAGAACATTGTGCCACTGTAAATTCGACTTTTCGATTATCGACCTACATTTTTGTATTGTTGTTATTGACTAGGCCCCTAGCTACATTCGTGATTGTGTTGTTGTTGTTTAATTACGTTTTTCTTCGTTATTGTTCAAGATGCCTCGATATAAAACTTAATTTTAAAAAACTAAATAGATTTAGTACGCCTAATGTGGTTCAGCATGAAAATACAGCCACAAATAATGCCGAAAATCTTGTGAATGATGTTCCTAACCTCACTTCCAAACCACGAACAGGCTACAAATACAAACAAAATGCTTTTGAGGAGATTGTGAAAACAACTTCAGGTAATTTAATTTGATTTGAAATTGATCTTGATGATTAAAACCCTGACGATCCAGATTATGGTGTTGAAATGCATTAAAATTCAGCTTGGTATGTAGATGAGGCCTAGGGCCTAGGGCCTAGGCCTACTTTCCTAATTGTAGGCTAGGCTAGGCCTAGCCCTAGGCCCTAGGCCTACTTTAAGTTTAAATCGATTGGAAATTCTTTGGTTCATGGGCCCCAAAACATTTTTTGTTGGGAAAAGTAGGTTGGAAAAAGTAGGTTAGGGTGGGGCGGAGGGCGAAGCGCTTTGGCGAGGTTAGTAGGCCTAGGCCTAGGCCTACACCAGGTTATAGCAACGTTAAAGTTTTTGCAGGCAAGCCTATACGCCTTTAAAAGTGTCAAGAGATGGCGCTAGAGCCTAGTGGTCACCGCGCGAATACAAAGATGTCGGCTACGATGAGGTCGCTCACGCTGGCGCACCGTGAGGCTCCGTATGCGAGGGCCCCGTCAAACAGGGGCTATTTACATTATTTTGATTTAGTGACATTTTGGAATGCCATTACATGGTTCTCACAACTGAAATAAATTAATGTGTGTACTAATTGGTGCCTAGCTAATAATCTGTTGGTGTGAATGAATATGCATACGATGTCATACTTGCTGTGACATGTGCCTGTGCACAACGCTGAAAATCAACTTTTATCTTGAACACAATATCGCAAAACAACTGGTTACTTTTACATTTGATTCAGACTAAAGGCCGATGCACAATTGCCCGGGAACGAGAACGGGAACGAGAACGGGAAGACGCTAACGATAAGGGCTTCGATGCACAACAGCCCGTGAAGCAAGCCGACGGGAACACATCAAATAATAAGTGTGTTGATTATATTTTGTTATTTTGTTATTCCGCGCATGTTTATTTAATTTATTTCGCATATTACTCGCGTATAAACCATCAATCAGCTGATAAAATAGTTTTAGGACGTGCACATCTTGATTCCCATTGGTTCCGGTAACGTACGGAACGGGAACGTTACGGAAAGTTAAAACTTGGTGATGTTCCCGTTGTCGTTGCCGGGATACGGGAACGACCGGCAACGAGAAGCTTTATTGTGCATCGTGTCGTAAGTTAACATGTGATTCAACTTTCTTCCCGTTCTCGTTGTCGTTCCCGTTGTCGTTCCCGGGCAATTGTGCACCGGCCTTTAGTAGGCCTATTCTACTTACAATATAGAAAAATCAAAACGATCGAAATAGTCCAGTTTGCATAAAAAACTCAGACTCAGAGACAGTAGGCCGTAATAGGAATTCTTAGCACTTCCCTAATTATTTTGCAAATAAACTTTACAGAAATGAAACCAAGGTGACTAGGCTATAGCACCTACATATTTTTATTTCAAATCTTTTGAACAATAAATAATACGTAAAATAAATATACTTTTCAATAACAAAGTATGAATACACGAATTGAAATAGACAGTAGGGCCCTTACAAATAAACGCTTATAAATAAATAATTACCGAGTATAAATGGAAATAAATGAAGTGCACATATATTTCCAAACAAAAAGTGACAATTATTATTATGCCAGACATCGCTCCAAAATAATGGTAATTAACCATTAATTAAACACCATTGAGCCTATTTGTGATTCATTCATTGTACTAAATTACCAAGTTTATAGTTGTTTGGAAACAATGAAAATAAAATTCGAAAGTAGATAATAAAAATTGTTTTCTACTACACTTGGGCCTAATCGTAAGCAATTTTTAATAAGTATCTTTCTCTGCATTTTATTTTGTATTGTAAGTTGTAACTAAATAAGCAGGTTTGCTACACGTCAATTGTAAAACATCTTAGGCCTATATTTCGTTTCGTAGGAATTAAAATGTCCCAACTGCGGCACTGCCAAGGGACAAACTTGTCTGTCTTCTGTTGTCTAACTACGTAGGCCCTATACCTGGTCGTGTGAGTATATTTGGGAGGAAATGTATACAAAGGATATTCAAATGTGACTGATCCAGCATTCACTTTTTACTGAGTAAACCTTAGGTAAAACGTTCAGTGAAGATTTCTGATGGTGGGAATCAACTCGTCGACCTTTCAAATATGTGTCTCACGTGAACGGCAATGGGATGTTTGAACTACCACTATTGATATTGCAAATTATTGAACCCTTTAACAAACAATTGAATTGAATACATCTTTCGCGAGTTACTGAGTTTTTATAGTTTTATCATCCGTGGAATAAAGGAGACTAGCTATACATTTAGTATATATCCTATACTGAAAAAGTACAATTGTTATTGGTATTCTGATTACAATCCATACCTACAATATTATTGTTTCGTATTCTAAAATCGAAATACTTACTGTTTGTTTATTAACCTTGAGGCCTAAACCACTATTATTACACCGTCAGCTAGAAATAATATAAAGTAATAGCCCATCTTCGGAATTTACTTAGAATCAGGCCTGTATTCTCACAAAACTTTGAGAACCTAGATCTTACTTTATTTATTGCTATGTCATCTTCTTTGGTATAATTGTGCCGTCTATAATGGTTGGCTTAGTGGCTTTACCTTATATGCAACTCAGAACACAACAATATCGTTCACTATTTGACATTATCTTTGACGAAAACTTCGCCGCGCCGTGTAGTTTTAAACGCAAGCGCCACGCCCACCTCCGGAGCGACCTCATCTGAGCGTTTCGCCGTTTCTCCGCTTGGCGCGTGTCGTTTCTTTTTAAAGGCGAATAATAATAGTTTAAGGCAATACTAAAAAGCATGAAATAAGCATGAAAAACCATGGTGGTGCCCATGAACCGCAGAAGTAAGCCCTACCAACCGATTTTCCCGGGAATAATTTTTTTTCTACTTCAGATTTACCGTAGCATGCTTTTATTCAACTTCATGATATAAAAAATACATTCCATACAAAAACAAAAATTGATTTACATATTATGAAGGTGAATGCCCACATGAATGAGCAAGGCTAATGTGTGTGGGCACATAATATTTTGTGGTAATTCAGGTTTAGTTTAAATGGCAGATGACGTTGAATCTTAGTAGGTAGACATGTAGTATTCAATGAAAGTATATTGTAGGGGGGTACGGTACCTATGTAATGTGTATAAAGTTAGGTATAAAATATAGGCCTGCTATAGCCTATGGTACCACTAGCCTATAGTAGAAGTGGTATCATGTAGGATACTATAGCCTAACTTAACACCTTCACTGCCATGCACAGTAGGACACTAACCAACTTTTCTCTGCCAATTGCAGGGAATGAGCATACATTTGCGTTTTAAGTGCTAATTAATTTACCTGTTGTTGCCATACTTGAGTTAACTCGTTTAGCGCCGAGCACTTTGAAAGTAACTCGCTATCTCTCGAAGTGTCGAAGATATGTGGAACTATTACGAGGGATTAACGTAACATGCTTAGGCCTAAACGAGTTAACTGGTATGGCAATTTTAAGTGCGAATTTTAAACGAGAAAACTCGTTCAGGACAGCGAAAGTGTTAAGAAACATATTTTAAGACTGTTGGCTATGCTCGAGAAAACCAGGCTTTGACGCAGAATGTAGAGCTAAAGTCAGGGTCACTTGGAAGCTCTTATCATTTGTCCTATTGGGTTGTGGTTTGCACTAAAATGTTAAGTAGGCCTAAGAAATGTGGTACCTATACTGTAGTTGGTATCAAGGCACATTTACCAAATACTGCTCACTTTTCTTATTAACTGACCGTAAATATGACACCAAACTGTTAATTTGTAGTAATTTCCATGTTTTGTATAAGAGAAAGAGACAATTATTTGAAATTTCAAAATCGGCGTTGATAGAGACACGCGCTCATCCTTTGTGAACAGACTCCCGAAAATGCATATTTTTTTGATGAAAATTAAAGGTAAAAAACCGGTAGGTAGCCTACGTTCTGTATGTGAAACTAGCTGGATTGGACGATCAAACGGTTTTTTAAATGGGCATTTAACGTTGTAATAAAAGTTGGCCCGAGCTTTATTTATTTATTTTATTTATCATTAGCCTTCTACAGTCACTCATATGCATGTCTTTAGGACATGCGAGTACCTATTTGAAGTTGTCACTTATGTCGCCCTATAGGCCCTATGTAGGCTAGTGAAGCTCTAGGCCTACATAGCACTTACTTTACATCACGTACACTAAACAAAATAAATAACCAAACAAACAGTCTAAACAAACAAACAGTCTTAAGAAAGTAGGCCTACTATAGATAGGCCTACAGGGATGAAACTTTTTTCAGTTATTATTTTGGTAGGCCTAGGCCTATAATCTAAAATATGACCTACAATGGCAGGTTTCCCATGCATAGATTTTCTTAAAGGCCCAGTCTTGTCTAGAAGTCATGACAGCTATGGTTTTTGCTGCACTGTTCTAAGTACCTATGTAGAAAAAAATTGAAATCGGTCGAATGAAATAGGCCTATGAGTTTTTGACATTTGAGCTGGCTAACGCTTGGACCACGTATGACGTCACTTGGAGAAGAGAAACGAGCTCGGCCGGCCGGAAGCTCTACCGCCTACCCTCGGTCACAGTGATATGTAGCCTATGGCCGCCATAGGCCTAGTCAGAAGTTTTTTAACTTCTGATTTGGACTTAGGTCCATCAGTTCTTGTTTTAGGAGTTTGTAAACGGTGACTTTGGAGCTGTCCTAGCAACGAGGCACATAATAAATTCAATGTTGTTCTGAATCGACCTTGTTGATTCTGGCGTTGATCCGCATTTGTTCGCACTTTCCATACCACTGATTGCTATATTTCCTATTACAAATATTGATCTTTGGTTGGTTATCGTTCACTCGTCGATTGCGTCGGAACCTACAGGGTTGGCTTGGTCGCTTTGATTTACTGTCCCCCACTGAAAATCAGTTATATAACAGAGTGGGTAGACTATAAATACAATTTATTTTTTATTTATACTTCCTACCAATGTCCGGTATAAATATTTTATAGGAGTGTATATGGTTTTGTAATAGGAGAAGTTGTGTTTAAAATATGTGAACCCTTATACCTGTATGGCAGTAGGGCCTACTTGCTTGTGTCACAAGTCCTTCAGGAATGTTTTTTCTAATTCAATTTTCATAAGAGCCTGATTCTGCCTGATAATCTTGGGAACCTGGTTCGATCAATTTTAAATGCCCAGTTGCAGAAGTCTCTTCCGGTGCCAATTTGTGCTCGTACTTGTGAAAACAGCTGTTACCACTTCATGTATACATTGGCAACATGCTTCATAATGCTTGTAAATTTTTCAACAAGTGCATCAGCATTTCCTTCACATGATTTGGCACAACACCACAGATGATTAAAGCGATGCTTGATTTCCATTCGCTGAGCCGCGAATGGTTCGTAGTGGATGCTTTAATTTTTTTGCTAGACTTTTTGCAAGATGCCATACGTCGAACTCGTGATGTATAGAAGGAGACACACTTCTAATGAAAACAATGAAAAACAATCTGAGGGGTGCTTCAGCCCCTGAGTACCCACGGAGTCGGCGCCCTTGATCTAGCCTACTATAGGTGTTTAATATCTATGGCACCCAGCAGCCTCTATCAATCTTTGCCCAACCATGATGGGTCACTAGGGTCGTTGAAAACTGTTTTAGTTTCAGAATTGGAGTGAAAAAAATTGCTAACACTTATGCTATATGTTTCTGCTCCCATTTCACATTGCACTTCTATTTCACAGTAACGATGAATCCGATGATCGATTTCCAAACAATCCAAGCATCTAAGAATACTGGTACACTATTGTTGCCATTACGCTTTGTGTTTTTGTTCGATTTTTTTACCACACTAGGCTGATGACGCTTTTGAAATGCTACATTAATTGCAACTTGAGCACTTCGTTTTTGTAGATATTTGTAGATTTTCTACGTTTTGGCGATGTTTCGCTCTTACCACTCAAATGTAAAGACGGAACTGAATGTTCTTTTACAGTTTAGGGATGGGAAAAAGCGTTTAATTTCGTAAACGTTTAACCCCTTGAACTAATCGCGTTTAAATGTTTAGGGTTTAATAACAAAAATCGTAATTTTGTACTTATGACCGCCCGACGAATAATTAACAACGGTTTTATTCTCACTCTTGCATTTAATGACCCGGCACTTTCACCATGTGTAACAGACAAGATGTCTTAATACAGCCTTGGACCCGGCACCTCCACCAAAATTGAGCATTTTTAGAAAATTATCGGCCTAATCTGTTAGCCCGTGTTTGTGTAGGCTCCAAAAATGAAACAAAATAACATTTCATTTAAAAAATTTTTTTTTTTTTTTTTACTAAACGTTTTGCGAATTTAATAACCTCTAACCGTCCACTAAACGTTTAAACATCCCATCCCTATTAATTAGAGTTTGTTTCGATTTAGTGCCTAATAGTTCAACTTTAAGTTGGGAGGAAAGTTCAAAATCTTCGTCTTTAAAGTGATCAGAGCAGATACAAGTTTGCTTAGACGGAAAAAAGCTATTTCGATTTATTTTGTGAAGCCACTGTTTATGTATAGAAGGAAATCGCGTCTTACTGGGAATAACATACATGTAACGAAATGCCACGCTCATTACTACGCTCATTATTACATCGGTAGACACAACACGTTTTCACCATCGTTATAAAATGTGTAAAACACACGAATGAACACACTAGTAAACCACAAGTCACAATGTAATGTAGAAGGAAACTCTTTACTACCCGAGAGATCACCTAACACTAGTGGCCTCCATCCATCAACCCTATACCGGTATGCGGGCAGACTTATGCCAAGTGATGTAAGAAGGGTGCAACTAACTAGGCGCGTGAATATCTTCAGAACTTGTTAGTCGATTTTGTTGCATTTTTTTCTGATCTCTATGATAACATAGGCCTACATTTTTTTAAAAATTCAAATGATGTTTGAAGAGTGGACTGGGCCTTTAAATTTATAGATATTTACTTCAAAATGTCATACATAAAAATGTTAATAGACCTGAAATGTTGTGTAACTTAAACTGCTGATGGTAGATAATTGACAATAGGTCATTTCATTAATAACACATATGACATAATACATCAATTATGACCCATAAATTTAGGCCAATTACTTAAAAGTACTTTCTAAAAAAAATATTCCTAAATTTTATTATTATCCGACTTTGTTGTTATCAGTCGGAGAATATAAAAACATTCAGTTGTCTCGCAAATACTCGTTTGGGGGAGCTAGAAGAATGGCAAAAATGGCCCAGCGGTTGACGCACTCTTTAATCAAATAATAAACTCAAAACACAACCTCGATAACAGCTTAAAATTTTGCAAAACAATGTGATTGTCAAGAAATAATACTAATGTTTAGTATTTTGTATAACCCTGTCTGGGCCCGGGGTAGAATTGGCCCAGAGCATGGCTCTGGTAATCGTAAAAGCGATTCAAGAGAAAAAGTCCACCTCGCAAACATCAGCTAGTAAGAGCGGAGTATCTTACTCCCCGAAACTAGAGGCGAGCTCTGGCAATCGTCGTCGGGACCTTGCCCCCTTCCCTTGACAACCCCTCGACGACGATGACGACAATGACACCACGAACGATGACAAAGAAAATGACGACCGCGACGTGAGAACCCCCCTTTCCTCCCCTTACCTGTGGCTGGCTCTGACCAGCATGGGCCCTTCCTTCCACCCCCCCCCCCCCCCCTAGGTTAGAGTGGTGCATTATGACCTAACGGTTGACGCGTCCTTAAATCCAAATAAACAAAACAAAAAATTTCCAGTATTGTTGTATGGATGGTTGCTTTCGATGTGGCTGTGTTGTGTGTTTTGTGTGTGTATAACCAAGGTTACATACCATTGGCTGTCAAATTCCAAATTTTATGTTGATCAGAGCACTTTCTTCCAAATTTATATCATAGCAAATGCCCTTCAATAGTGCCATACATTGGATTCACTCTTATCCCAGACTTCAACTACACAAACCAATGAACGTACGTAAAGCTGTAATTTTAACAATAACATTAAATACTTTATTATCTGGTATGTAAGGCCATTGCCATTGCCGTCTAATGTTGGGTGCAGACTGTAAGGTTAATCCATAGTAGGGTATGTATTTATACTTCATTCAACAACTTTTAGTTCGTACTTCATGTAGCCTAGCATTGTTAGTTATATGTGTGGCTCGTTGGTCTTGTGTGTGGCTCGTTGGTCTTGTTGTTAGCGTATCTGCTTCCAATGCAGAAGGTCCAGGGTTCGATTCCCGCCATAGTCAGAAGTTTTTTAACTTCTGATTTGGACTTAAGTCCATCAGTTCGTGTCTTAGGAGTTTATGTAAACGGTGACTTTGGAGCCGTCCTAGCAACGAAGCACATAATAAATTCAGAGTTGTGCTGAATCGGCCTTGTTGATTCTGGCGTTGATTCGCGGGTGTTCGCACTGTCCATACCACTGATTGCTATATTTCCTATTAAAAATAACGATCTTTGGTTGGTTATCGCTCACTCGCCGATTGCGTCGGGGCCTACAGGGTTGGCTTAGTCGCTTTGATTTAAAGTCCCCCACTGAAAATCAGTTATATATAACTGAGTGGGTAGACTCTAAATACAATTTATTTATTTTATTTATTTATGCATGCCAACTTTATGAAGTAGGCCTAGAACCATACAATATTTCAGTAACTATCCCGGGGCTTACATACGCCATATATAACTTTCATACGCAAAATGTGTTCTGGCTGCCTGTCTTTGTTTTGTACATGTATTGGACATATTCAAAGGCAAATAAATAATAATAAAAAAAAAACAAGAATAAACAATAAATAATAAATACTAATAATATTAACTATTTTCCTTATTGAAAAAATAAATAAATTGTGTGGAATATCCACACAATTAAATCCATAGTTTCTCTTTCAATATTTAGGCAATTTTTCTGAAGTTTCTACATATAGTAGGCTAATGAATAATGATCAGTACGGCCTACGTGATATTTTTTTTGTATGATTTCATATTTAAGCGGAAAGGACCTATCAGTTATAACTTATAGGTAAGTTTGATTGACCCTGCAATGTTTTTCAACGGGCATACAGTTGCGGCTCTGGTCTGAAGCGTGTAGTTCTTAGATAGTGGGTCACAATCATAAGACATACCGTAGCATTTTTTATATAACTATTGTCACATCTTGTTGTCTCTAATAGCCTATTTATTAATTGTACTCATTTATCAAACAGTTGCATTGTTATCTGAATATGATACCTATTATTAAACTAATTCACAATGTTTTTATCTGTGGTACTCTGTGGTTGGAAGGCCTGGATTAGGTTAAAATTTCAGTTATTTGATGCACTTGGTTTACATTCAACTACCTACCTACCCTGAGTTTTGGTAGGCAAGGACTTGATATAGGCCTAGTTATGTTACTTTAGGCTCTTAAAATACATTTCTCTCCACAGGATATCAAAATTTGTGGCCAATTGCCATAGGAAGTTACAGCCGTTCAGAGAAACGTGACTATCCTTTTTCGTCTCAAAATTTCGCTGTTGTGTCACCCGGTCGTCTCTTCCGGGCAACGTCAAGATGGGGAGCGTGAACGTAAACCGTTTGGTAAGTTTGATTGACCCTGCAATGTTTTTCAATGGGCACAGTTGCGGCTCTGGTCTGAAGCGTGTAGTTCTTAGATAGTGGGTCACAATCATAAGACATAGCATTATTTATTGAGCGAGCTAAGTGAGCGTCTCCACTTGACTCTTATGGCTCGAATGTCTGTTTTTTTTTTTTTTTTTTCTGTTACTGCTTCGATACAGGTCACACCGTTTCTCTGATCGACCTGAAATTTTGCACACATGTACATACCACCTAGGCGGGTTGCTGTATAGTTTTTGAACAAAATCCGATCGTTGGATATAAAAAATAAAAATAAAAAAAAATAAAAAAAATAAATAAAAATGTTCCGATCGTTATGAAATTTTGCAGGGTCAATAAGTACACCATTCTCTCCTATTTTCCAAATTTTCAGCTAAATCGGTCAAGACCTTAAGTAGTGTAGATAGAAATAACAAAAGTAACGTTTCCATGGCAACGAAAAGTCTCACTATATGCACTGCCACCTAGAAGTAATCAAATACTATTGAGGAAACAGTGTATTATTTGTTATCAAAGAGTTTAAATAGTTTTCCCAAAGGAATGATGTCAAGGTCCATAGATGGCGGTGGATTTAATCCATTCTCTCCTATTAACCAAATTTTCAGCTAAATTGGTCAAGACCTTAAAGACTTATTGGTATGTAACATTATGGGAATGTCGTACTCGGGTCGTGTTGCACGTACCGGTGCTCGCTCAACAACGCGACGGGACTTTAGCGTTTTCCTAGTATAACTATTGTCACATCTTGTTGTCTCTAATAGCCTATTTATTAATGTCCTCATTTATCAAACAGTTGCATTGTTATCTGAATATGATACCTATTATTAAACTAATTCACAATGTTTTTATCTGTGGTACTCTGTGGTTGGAAGGCCTGGATTAGGTTAAAATTTCAGTTATTTGATGCACTTGGTTTACATTCAACTACCTACCTACCCTGAGTTTTGGTAGGCAAGGACTTGATATAGGCCTAGCTATGTTACTTAAGGCTCTTAAAATACATTTCTCTCCACAGGATATCAAAATTTGTGGCCAATTGCCATAGGAAGTTACAGCCGTTCAGAGAAACGTGACTATCCTTTTTCGTCTCAAAATTTCGCTGTCGTGTCACCGGGTCGTCTCTTCCGGGCAACGTCAAGATGGGGAGCGTGAACGTAAACCGTTTGGTAAGTTTGATTGACCCTGCAATGTTTTTCAATGGGCACAGTTGCGGCTCTGGTCTGAAGCGTGTAGTTCTTAGATAGTGGGTCACAATCATAAGACATAGCATTATTTATTGAGCGAGCAAAGTGAGCGTCTCCACTTGACTCTTATGGCTCGAATGTCTGTTTTTTTTGTTTTTTTTTTTTCTGTTACTGCTTCGATACAGGTCGCACCGTTTCTCTGATCGACCTGAAATTTTGCACACATGTACATACCACCTAGGCGGGTTGCTGTATAGTTTTTGAACAAAATCCGATCGTTGGATATAAAAAAAAAAAAAAAAAAAAAAAAAAAAAATGTTCCGATCGTTATGAAATTTTGCAGGGTCAATAAGTACACCATTCTCTCCTATTTTCCAAATTTTCAGCTAAATCGGTCAAGACCTTAAGTAGTGTAGATAGAAATAACAAAAGTAACGTTTCCATGGCAACGAAAAGTCTCACTATATGCACTGCCACCTAGAAGTAATCAAAATACTATCGAGGAAACAGTGTATTATTTGTTATCAAAGAGTTTAAATAGTTTTCCCAAAGGAATGATGTCAAGGTCCATAGATGGCGGTGGATTTAATCCATTCTCTCCTATTTTACAAATTTTCAGCTAAAGTGGTCAAGACCTTAAAGACTTATTGGTATGTAACATTATGGGAATGTCGTACTCGGGTCGTGTTGCACGTACCGGTGCTCGCTCAAAAATGCGACGGGACTTTAGCGTTTTCCTAGTATAACTATTGTCACATCTTGTTGTCTCTAATAGCCTATTTATTAATGTCCTCATTTATCAAACAGTTGCATTGTTATCTGAATATGATACCTATTATTAATTTAATTCACAATGTTTTTATCTGTGGTACTCTGTGGTTGGAAGGCCTGGATTAGGTTGAAATTTCAGTTCTTTGATGCACTTGGTTTACATTCAACTACCTACCTACCCTGAGTTTTGGTAGGCAAGGACTTGATATAGGCCTAGCTATGTTACTTAAGGCTCTTAAAATACATTTCTCTCCACAGGATATCAAAATTTGTGGCCAATTGCCATAGGAAGTTACAGCCGTTCAGAGAAACGTGACTATCCTTTTTCGTATCAAAATTTCGCTGTCGTGTCACCCCGGTCGTCTCTTCCGGGCAACGTCAAGATGGGGAGCGTGAACATAAACCGTTTGGTAAGTTTGATCACAATGTTTTTATCTGTGGTACTCTGTGGTTGGAAGGCCTGGATTAGGTTAAAATTTCAGTTTTTTTATGCTTCTGGTTTACATTCAACTACCTACCTACCCTGAGTTTTGGTAGACAAAGACTTGATATAGGCCTAGCTATGTTACTTAAAGCTTTTAAAATACATTTCTCTCCACAGGTTACGAAAATTTTCGACCAATTGCCATAGGAAGCTACAGCCGTTCAGAGAAACGTGACTATCCTCTTTGCGTATCATAATTTCGCTGTCGTGTCACCCGGTCGTCTCTTCCGGGCAACGTCAAGATGGGGAGCGTGAATGTAACCGTTTCATCAGCGATGCGTTCTATCGTTACAAGATGCCCCGTATCTTGGCCAAGGTGGAGGGGAAGGGAAACGGCCTCAAGGCTGTTATTATCAACATGATAGAAGTTGCCAAGGCCATCGGAAGACCCTCTACCTGTAAGTTGTGCTGTTCTGTTAGGAAATAGGAATTTCAGTTGTAGACAAGCGTATTATCATCAATTTAGCTACAAAATATAGTACTTAGTAGGCAGGTTGTCTATCTAGAACATCAACAACTAAACATTATTAGCCTACATTAATTATATTATATCGTGGCCTTGGAAGCTACCCAACAGTTTAATTTGTGAGGGTCAAATTTTGACCTGTTGGTTAGTTTCCATGGCCACAACTTTTTTATTGATATGAATTTGTAGTTTTGTTTGTTGTGTTGTTCCGGATTCTTAGTTTTGTTTCGAGTAAAAGTACTCGGGTAATGTTTGGATGTCATCCCTTTTACTTTGTATCAATGTTAAGTTATTACATAATTAAAAATTGTAATTGTACTAAGAAATTATAAATTTTGCAGTCATGTAGACCTATGTATGTTATATATATTCTAAACTCAATGGTTAAACATTTAAGTGGGTGTTTTTTTAGGCAAACTACAAGACTAAGTAGGTTCAAAGGTTACCAAAATCTGACAAAACAATATTTTTTTAAGTACTAAAATATACTATGTGCCATGTGGTTGTTGCTAAATGCCAAGATACTATATTGCAAGTTTTTAATTGCATCATGCCCGCCCATTCTTTGCAGACAATTGGGGGTGATATCAGTAGGCCTAGAGCATTTCTTCAAACTAATGTTCTTCAAATATCATGTGTTACAACTTACAATTACACTACTTTTGCTTGGGTTGATAGGGCTGATTGATAGGGGTGGGGTTTAGTGTTGGTTGGGGAGAGATTGATAGAGGCTGGGAGCCAATAGCTTACCTTGAAAGAGTTTGGCAGCTGTGTAGAGTTGAAGATCACATAAATATATACACAAATCACATTACATTACGACGAAACGTTTCTGCTTGAACAGCCTTGTTCACCCGTCGGAGTTGAGAGAGTTACTGACAGTCCTGGGTAGGGTTGCCAACCGTCCGGAATTTCTCCGGACAGTCCTGATTTTGATGCCTTTGTCCGGAAAGAGGAATTGCCTCATTCCGGACGGCACTTTGTCCGGAATTTGTGAAAAAGTCATATTTGTACTACATTTTATTGAATTTTAGAGTATTGCAGTGAATTATTGTTTTTCTCTCTAAAGTTGGTACATCAGTTAGTTTGGTAATTTGGAATAAAAGTTAGTTTCTTTCATGTAGCCGCCTTTCCGTAGTCCTACTCCTAGCTAGTCGTGCTCGTGACTGCCCTGTCCCACTACCCTTAACTTTTCGTGTATGGAGTTTTTTGAACATGTTTCCAAAAACAAAGAACTTCCGCAAGCTGCGAGAAGTGAAAAAAAGTATTCTTTCTAAAAGTAAAAGCTGCAAAAAGTAAAGCTGGCATTAACGTTCAAATAACAATGGCACTAGATGGAAACTAGTAAATGGTACCTACGGACCACGGTAATTATATAAATCATCATTAATTTTAGTAAATAATTATTGTTCAACAAAATATAATAATACCTAATAATATACAAATTGGATAACATTAAACTGGATTTCATTTTTTATGACTTTTAACCATATTTCATCTTTCCGAAATGTTTTTACGTAATAAATTAAACAAAATGCTAGAATTAAATTGTAAGCTTTGTTATCATAATTTATAATTAATGTATGAGTTGATCCCAGATTCCAATCCAACGATATATCCAAGTCATTGAATCTTTAAATTACGTATCCGGCTGTTTTGAAGGTTAAAAGGGTCCAAAAAAATTTTGCCTCCGGCGGCTGGGGCTTTGCCCCAGACCCCTTGTATGCCCACTAAAATTGGAGCTTTGTCCGGAATTCTAGTTGACCAAAGTTGGTAACCCTAGGCCTGGGTAAGTTACTTTTGAAAAGTAATGAAATTACATTACTCATTACTTCAGCCAAATGTAACTAAATTACTATTTAGTTACTTTTCCAAGAAAGTAATGAAATTACGTTACTTTTTATGAAAAAAAGAAGTGAAATTACTTTCAAAAATTACTTTTTAATTTAAAATGTATCTGACCTGCGGACGAGTATGACGCTAGTGCTTTGTCTGCCGATGGCGGGTCTCAGACAGGGTGTTATCCACGCCCACACTTTAAAACCAACGGAGGCATATCACAGAAATATTGTAGATATCGACGTATAGACTTTGATGTATAGTAAATTATTGATTACGCGGGTGACATCTATCGGCGAAATGTTGTAACTACACTACAAGTGTAACAATTCGACTATCGATTTATTTGATACAGACTTGAATGTTTGATGTCAAGTAGATAATTATGTCAACGGCGCTCATCATGGGCAGAAGTACCAAAAGTAAACATGGCTAGGTTCTGAAATAAAAA
Organism: Sweltsa coloradensis; assembly: GCA_024449915.1. Taxonomy (NCBI): domain Eukaryota; kingdom Metazoa; phylum Arthropoda; class Insecta; order Plecoptera; family Chloroperlidae; genus Sweltsa; species Sweltsa coloradensis. Next base: position 21,211 of record JAMZAV010002385.1, on the reverse strand, counting down.
CTCGGGACTCGAAATCTCTCGATCAGACCTACGAAATGTCGGAAATGCTGTATGCACATGCACGTTCAAGCGAGCGATACGTAGAAAGGCAGCAGGCGCACTGGCCCAGTGACTGATATTTGATACACAAAGGCGCGGGCCGCGCGGCAAAAGTAACGCGTTACTAACGCCAAATTACAATGATAAAAGTAGTGAAATTACTCTTTCGTTACATTGAGAAAATTGTAATTAAATTACTGGCTCGTTACTGAAAAAAGTAATTTTGTTACAGTAACGCGTTACTTCCGTTACGTTACTACCCAGATCTGGTAACTGACTAAATAAATGGCTACTATTTACAAATATCATATGTACAAGAGGCGCTGTTGGCGGTGGAGAGGGGAACTAGGGAAGGTCAGCCAGGTAAGGTACCGGTAGTTCTCAGTTTCCCCTCTGGACAGCTTTAATGACTGTTTCAACGCCAGCATTATAAAAGCATAACCACGTAACTGCAGTAAAGGAGAGCTCAGGAAATGGGAAATGGCACACCAAATGGTCACCAGGTCCCGTGAGCCTCCCAACCTCAACCTACGCTAACCTTGGGGTCGAGATTCCAGTAACCCTCTCAACTCCGACGGGTGAACAAGGCTGTTCAAGCCGAAACGTTTTGTCGTAATGTAATGTGATTTGTGTATATATTTATATGATCTTCAACTCTACACAGCTGCCAAACTCTTTCAAGGTAAGCTGTTGGCTCCCAGCCTCTATCAATCTTTCCCCAACCAACACTAACTAGGAAAACGCTTAAGTCCCGCCGCGTTGTTGGATGAGCGTAATTGGTGAATTGAGCTGCCATGTGTTTTGCGGATTTTCTGTTGTTCTGTGAAAAAATCAGAACTTGTTGAAATTTTTTTTTAATTAAATCAAATTAAATAAAAAATTAACTTATTTTTTTTTAATTAATCTTAATTTTAGAAAAGGAAAAAATCGTAATATTGAAATTTCATAAGAATAATTATTCGATTATGCACAAATTTTACACGAATATATTAATTCTTAAAATTAAGGTTCTGTGAAAAAATCATTATAATAGGATAAAGCATGTGAAGTTATAAGTCGAAGAAATTTTTAAAAATCGAAAAAAATTGTAAAATTGCGATTTTCATGAGAAATAATTTTTCGATTGCGCTCAAAAACGTGCGCAGTTCTTAGTTCAGAGATTCGAAGGCCTCCATAAAATTCATCGCAATCGGAGTATTGGTTTATGCCGGAATCGTGTTAACAGACAGACAAAAATACAGAAAAAAAAACATTCCGGATTTTTTTCTCCAGTGTAGTGAAATGGAATCTTCGCTTCGCTCGCTACGCTCATCCAATTACACTACTATTACTATTAGTAACCATTCAATTGCTACCATCAGAAACCCAAGGGGTTGTATTTTTTGTGCACTTACTTCAACATATGATTTTAGCAAATTGTTATCCCTGACCTTAGTTATCTTGTGGTTTTGGTTTTAGTTAGTCATACAATAGGTTGACTATCTTGTTCTCAGATCCCACTAAATACTTTGGATGTGAGCTCGGCGCACAGACCCAGTTCGACTTCAAGAATGACCGCTTCATCGTCAACGGCTCGCAAAAGGCCATCAAGCTTCAAGACCTCCTCGACGGCTTCATCCGCAAGTTTGACACCTGTTCCGGCTGGACAACCCGGAGACTGTGCTATGTGTCCCAGAAGAAGGGGACCATCAGTCAGACCTGCAAGGCATGCGGCTTCCACGGACCGCTAGAGTTCAACCACAAGCTAAACACTTTCATCCTCAAGAACCCTCCCCAGTGAGTACCAGCACTCTTCACACTTCCAATCATGCACATTATGGAGTTTTTCTAAAAATGTAGCAATCAAATTTAGGGCTCATCTGGTTTATAGTCTAGTGCCTGCTTAACAATAATTTTACAATTTTTACTCATTTAAAGCAAAAAAATTGATAACTATTGTCAGTTTTAAATAATATGCGTAACAGATGCAAAACTACATTACTTTGGCGTGTGTTTTAACTAACTTTACAAGTAGGCATACTAGTATTCATGTTACAAAATTGAAAAGTTGATTTGGGCTATGTTAATTTAACAGGCCTCACCATTTGGGCATCCGCATCGTTGATATCATTATCGGCTATTTATTTGTCTATGGCAGGCCTAGCCCCTACTTGTAATTTTGTTAATTGCAAGTGTTATCAATTTGTATAAATGAATTTCTGAGTTTTGTTGATGCATTGTCTTTCAGACTCGAGTTCCTCGACCCAGGTTTCGTCCATTATGGAAGGCAAGCGTGGCAAGCGCTCGAAGAAGGGCAATGAAGAAACTAACGGCGACGGAAAGAACTCCGATGACTATGAATCTGAGCTGGTGGTCGTCGAAGCTTCTGCCAAAGTGTCCAATGAGGTTGGTTGCGATTACTACTACATACCGGTACTCATATAGGGAATTAGTAGCACTTGGTTTATAGTGATGGTTTATACCCTTGGCCTGGTGAATGCAATGTTACAAATGCATTTCACTCCACATGATAGCAACATTTTCCACCAATCGCTATAGGAAGTTACAGCCGTGTCACCCGGTCGTCTCTTCCCGGCAACGTCTAGATGGGGAGCGTGAATGTAACCGTTCCATCAGCGATGCGTTCTACCGTTACAAGATGCCCCGTATCTTGGCCAAGGTGGAGGGGAAAGGAAACGGCATCAAGACTGTTATTGTCAACATGATAGAAGTTGCCAAGGCCATCGGAAGACCCGCTACCTGTAAGTTGTGCTGTTCCGTTAGGAAATAGAAATTTCAGTTGTAGACATACCGTATTATTATCAATTTAGCTACAAAATATAGTACTTAGTAGGCAGGTTGTCTATCTAGAACATCAACAACTAAACATTATTAGCCTACATTAATTATATTATATCGAGGCCTTGGAAGCTACCCTACAGTTTAATTTGTGAGGGTCAAATTTTGACCTGTTGGTTAGTTTCCATGGCCACAACTTTTTTATTGATATGAATTTGTAGTTTTGTTTGTTGTGTTGTTCCGGATTCTTAGTTTTGTTTCGAGTAAAAGTACTCGGGTAATGTTTGGATGTTATCTAGGGCGACGGTCGTTCGCCCGCAGCCAAGCGCACGCGACTGCTAGTAGGCGACGATAACTCGGCCCTGTTTACAGCTACCCGAGTTGGGGGGTTTTCAGCTATCTGCACACGCCGTCCCGAAAGATTTACAATCTTGAAACTCGGTATATGACCTGATATGTGGTCCATGACATACCAAAAAAAAAAATCAGCCCGATCCGATAACCCGTTCTGTGTTAAAAAAGTGCGTAAAAATAGATGAAAATATTTCGGCTGGCTGGTTGGTTGGTTGGTTGGAGGGGTAGTGGATTCTGCCATAGAGGAATAAAAGCCTACAGAGAAAACGGTATATCTTAGAACTATGAAAATTGGACCACACTTAGATGTACCTCAGACTCACATACTTCCGCCGAGAGACAAGCAATATTCCACCCCCAACACCCCCTAAATCATCACCTAAAATTAAAATAATTCATAGCTCTAACTTAAAATTGAATTTTTATTCAAATTAGTTGTTAAAATTGTGTTCTTAAGTGTTTTAATCCAATCGGCCTATTCTCATTATATTAAACCACATTTTGTCAACCCCCATCCCTAATAGTTTATATTATTTTTATCTTGATTTCCAGCTTTCACCACGAAGGCATCTTATGAGTTATCATAATGAAATTTGACATGATGGTGCAAAATAATATAAAAAGTAATCCACCGAGAGGCAATTAAGCGATATTTCACCCCCAACACCCCCTAAAACTGGAATAATTCATAGCTCTAATATAAAATTGATGTTTTATTCAAATTAGTTATTGAAATTATGTTTTAATGTGTTTTAACCCAATCGGCCTATTCTCATTTCCTAAACCACATTTTTTCAACCCCCATCCCTTATAGTTTATATTATTTTAACCTTGATTTCCAGCATTCACCATGAAGGCACCTAATGAGTTATCAGCATGAAATTTGGCATAATGGTACATACTAATATGAAAAATCATTCGTCGAGCCGAGAGGCAAGCGATATTCCACCCCCCCCCCCCTAAATCATCCCCTTAAATTAAAATAATTAGCTCTAAACCAAAATTGAATTTTTATTCAAATTATTAAATAATGTTTTAATGTGCTCTAACCCAATCGGCCTATTCTCATTTCCTTTACCACATCTTGTCAACCCCTATCCCTAATAGTTTATATTATTTTTACCTTGATTTCCAGCATTCACCATGAAGGCACCTAATGAGTTATCAACATGAAATGTGGCATGATGGTACATACTTACATGAAAAATCATTCGCCGAGAGGCAAGCGATATTCCACCCCACACACCCCTAAATAATCCCCTAAAATTGGAATTATTCATAGCTCTAACCTAAAATTGAATTTTATTTAAATTAGTTATTAAAATTATGTTTTAATGTGTTTTAACCCAATCGGCATATTTTCATTATATAAATCACATTTTGTCAAGCCCCATCCCTAATAGTTTTATATTATTTTTATCTTGACTAACAGCATTCACCACGATGGCACCTAATGAGTTATAATCATGAAATTTGACAGCGATATTTCACCCCCACTGTTCCCTACCACTCTTTACTTTGGGAAAAACGTTACGTTGCATTTTTTACAATTTTTAATATTTTAATTGCTGATTAAAATTATGCGTCATGTGTTATAGTCCGGTCAACAAATTATTCACAAAAAACCCAAGACGACATTAACCATATTAAATTTTATAAAAACATTGAATATTGTCAACTAGGCCTACATAAAGATGGTAGATTTTGTTTCTAGACAATCTGTTTTAAAGGCACTGTATCCACCTTTACACGTATTTCACATATTTCAAGCCTTGATATGAAACAAACAACAAAAAGATGTGATATCCCCCAAAATACAAAATTTGTAAGAAATAAAACGGCAGCCTAGCTCTCCTTCCAAAGTCTTCGGCTATGAATGCTGTGAGATATAGAAGTTGAGCCAAGCATTTCATTCTTTCTCCCTAGTTTCACATTGAAAAGAAGTAAGATCATTTCGCCTGTTGACGAGCGCCAAGCCAACCCTTTTTGTGGTAAAAAAAGGAAAAATTTAAACTCAAAATCGTAAAAAATTACTTGGCTATTGATTTTGGTGCAAGGACTCTAAAAAGTCAATGGCCAAGTAATTTTTTTATGATTTTCAGTTTAAAATTTTAACTTTTTTTACCACAAAAAGGGTTGGCTTGGCGCTCGTCAACAGGCGAAATGATCTTACTTCTTTTCAATGTGAAACTAGGGAGAAAGAATGAAATGCTTTGCTCAACTTTTATATCTCACAGCATTCATAGCCAAAGACTTTGGAAGGAGAGCTTGGCTGCTGTTTTTTTAACAAATTTTTGTATTTTGGGGGTTCCGTTTACTTTGTATCAATGTTAAGTTAATACATAATTAAAAATTGTAATTGTACTAAGAAATTATAAATTTTGCAGCATGTAGGCCTATGTATGTTATATGTATATATATATTAGGGATGTCATAGGGTAGTAAAATTAGGATCCAGATCCTGACCTTCCAGGAATCGGGTTACCCGAATCCTGAAAGCCTAAATTACGTCATTTTATCGTCGTACCCTCCCCCCCCCCCTGCGAGCGGTTGAAGGTCGTTCGGAAGCTTCTATAAGAAGATACCCGGCAGCGATAAGCTTATCTTCTACTGTTATGAGACAAAACCTAGCGGTCGGCAGCCACCCATTCCGTCTTGTCCTCTTTCGTGACGTCATTGCAACTTGGAAGTTGCTTGAACAATGACGCGCTGGCTCGGCAGCCCAGCCTTCCTCAATAGCGGCGGGTGGGTGGGAGGGGGAGGGGGGTCGCCGGCCGGGCATCCGGCAGTCTGCACTCAGCTGCATGGTGGGTGGTCTGCGGCATTTTAATCGCTCCTTACTACGCACGGCGCAGCGGTTAAAAACGTTTCATTTTCAGTAAAATAACTACCCGATAAAGATTCGAATATTCGGGTAATTTCTGGATTCGGGTAACCCGGGTACCCTATGACATCCCTAATATATATATATATATGTTACCATCTTTAAATAATTAAATTTACTTCTTTCGGTTTACCACGTATATTGTTTATTTAATCTGACGTTTCGATTGGATTTCACCAATCTTTGTCAAAGACAGTAAAGCCACTCAAGTTAAAACCAAAATACAAAAACACTTCAAGAGGGAACGAAAACAAAAAAATAAAAAAAATAATAAAAAAATGTTTTTGTTTTCGTTCCCCTAGAAGTGTTTTTGTATTTTGGTTTTTACTTGAGGTTCTTTACTGTCTTTGACAAAGATTGGTGAAATGCAATCGAATCGTCAGATTAAATAAACAATATACCGGTACCTGGTAAACCGAAAGAAGTAAATTTAATTATTTAAAGAAGGTAACACATACAAATAACCACGAAAACCTCAGAAATTCTATATATATATAAAAACAAGGACCTTGGGTAAAACCGCGTCGAAAATAAGATGAACCAGGGCAGAACCTGGGCGTCCACCGACGTTTCGTCTGTACACGTCGAGACATTTTCAAGGTTGACTGTGACTCTACGGAGGTTGGAGTCACAGTGGTTGGCAAGCACGCAGCGCCCGCCTTATATAGCCTCGGCTGAAGAAGAGCAAAGGACTCTGTTCATCTGGAAGAAAGAGGGGTTTATGAGGTTCCCTGTGGCGACTGCGATCAAACGTACATAGGCCAAACAGGCAGACGCATAGCAGTGAGGATAAATGAACACTCTAATGCTGTGAAAGCAGGTGTTTGTGGCAGCGTGCTGAGAATTTTGCTCTCCCCTCCCCCCCTGCCTTACCACTCGTGCGATCTTCCTGAGATTATGGCCTTTCCTTATCTTAGCTCTCCCCCCTCCCACCCCCAATAGCCATTGGTAAAGGTTGAAAAGTGTAGGCCTATGTATTTCCATGTTCCCCATGCTATAGGATAGGGCAACCTTCAAACTTTAGACCTGAATATATCGTACAGTAGTTCAGGAAGCCTAGTTTTTCTTTTTGCATTATAGTGTATCAGGTAATTGATATTAGCTATGCAATAAACAACATCGTGTCATAAGAAGGGAGCACGACCCCTCCACCACTGTTATTGCCATGATCTCTCAAGTACGGTTTTTGACTCCAACATACACAGATAAACTTAAAAACTTACAAAACTTAACTGCCTCAAACACTATTATGTTGTCTCTTACAGAGCAGTACACCAATTCATGTACACATTGGTCGGTGCTGATGCCAAGAAGCTGCAGGAGCTAACAAGAACTTCACTGGATGGCTGGGTCAAGTGGTAGATGTGCACAACCTGGAGGAGCGAGGACCCCGGCTCTCCTTCACTGGATGGCTGGGTCAAGTGGCAGATGTGCACAACCAGGAGGAGCGAGGCCCCCGGCTCTCCTTCACTGGATGGCTGGGTCAAGTGGCAGATGTGCACAACCTGGAGGAGCGAGGACCCCGGCCTCCCTTCACTGGATGGCTGGGTCAAGTGGCAGATGTCCCACAACCAGGAGGAGCGAGAACCCCCGGCTCTCCTTCACTGGATGCTGGTCAAGGGCAGATGTGCACAACCTGGAGGAGCGAGGACCCGGCTCCCCTTTTCACTGAATGTGGTCAATTGGCAGATGTGACAACCAGGAGGAGGAGGACCCTGGCTCTCCTTCACGGATGGCCGGTCAAGTGCAAATGGCCAACCTGGAGGAGCGAAGGACCCCGGCTCTCCTTCACTGGATGGGGGTCAAGTGCAGATGTGCACAACCTGGAGATAGCTGGACCCGGCTCTCCTTAAACTGATGGCTGGGTCAAGTGGCAGATGTGCACAACCTGGAGGAGCGAGGACCCCGGCTCTCCTTCACTGGATGGCTGGGTCAAGTGGCAGATGTGCACAACCTGGAGGAGCGAGGACCCCGGCTCTCCTTCACTGGATGGCTGGGTCAAGTGGCAGATGTGCACAACCAGGTGAAGCGAGGACCCCGGCTCTCGTCGTAACCTAATATGATTGTTATATGTGTTAATTTATTTCTAAGTAATAAACTTTTTCTGATAAGAAATTGGTGTCTTATATCTATTTTTATTTGTATTTATTTATGGGTTTCTATAAAGCATTACAGAATAATAATAACATTATACAGTTTACATATAAAATGCTTGATGCCCTTATTTTTTCACTTTCAATACCATGCTTTATGTGCAATACATGCTTGAGTTTATTTTAACTCTAATTTGCACCCTTAAAATGCAAAACAAAATATGTGAAACTTCAAGAGGAGGCCCCGTCTGTTCCCAGAGCATGGCTTTGCTAACCGTAAAGGGTGAGGAAAGAGACAGATTCCATCTCACAAACATCAGCTGGTAAATAGGTTAGTATATGATTACTCCTCAAAATTAGAGGCTAAGTCCATTGCAAGTTATGAACGATCCCAGGTATCAAGAAATTTCCCCTCCTCGTTACCACCTCCACTCGGCACGGGTTAGAGTGCTCGCGAGGCGTTGGAATGCGTAGGCCGCATGACCCATTCATCCAGGTGTCATTGTTAAGGTAGCAATTTTTTGATGTAGTTAAAAAGTTATAATTTCTCATTTATTTTCAAATAAATGATAACATTTTAACTGCATCAAAAAATTGCTTTCTTAGCAATGACACCTCCGGATGAATGGGTCATGCGGCCTACGCATTCCAACGCCTCGCGAGCACTCGAACCCATGCCGAGTGGAGGTGGTAACGAGGAGGGGAAATACCTGGGATCGTTCATTACTTGCAATGGACTTGAGCTCTTGCAGTCGTCTTTGACAACCTCGCTCACAACGACAACCATGACAACAAGAACGATGACAAAGACGTAAGAGCTCCGCTGTTTCTCCCCTTGCTCATGGCTGATTCAGGTCATTATGGTATTTTCCTCACCATTTCTCCTATACAAGAGGAGGTTTTGAATGGAAAACAGAGTACTATATTTTCATATTACATATTGCCTAATTATTTATGAACAGCAAATATGCTTTTAGTTGTAGATTTGTCACTTGATCCTTTTTACAGTCTAATTGAGGTCATGGACAGAATGCCATGCAACTACAATTCAGAAGTTAAATAGTTACCGTCTCGGTGATCTAGTTGACTAAGGCGCCTACTTGGAATGTGGGAGACTGGGGCTCGGGTGCGAACCCCGATTGGGATGGATTTTTTAATTTCTGAATTGTATTAAATATTAACAATTCCACCTACGGGAGTGTTTTCCGACTAACCAAATGGAGAAATAGTTCATTGTTTATAGTTTCATATTTATTTAATATTGTACTTATGTGAAAGTTTCTTAAAAGAGATTCCATTAAAATTATTCACCACGATACAAAATGTTTTTAACTTCTAATTAGACCTATTATTCAGGCGCAAAGGGGGTAATTCTCCTCCTCCCTCCACTTCAGAATGTTGAAACATCGGCTATAACTACAAAACTCGTAGCACACTCACATTATATTTATATTCCTTCATTGAATACTACATAATTAGGAATACCTACCCCTACGTCATCTGCCATCTAAACCTCAAATACCACAAAATATTATGCACCCACACACAAGCCTTGCTCATGTGGGCATTCATCTTCATATGTAGGCCTAAATCAATGTTTGTTTTTCTATGTAATGTATTTTTTGTACTATGAAGTTGAATAAAAACGTTCCAAATCGGAATCTGAACTCTGTATACCTAGGGCATGTGTTCCTAGGGTGTGCTGACTTGTGGCTATAGTTGGACAGATGCAGAAGCAAAACAACCTGTTCTGGAAGTCCCTACTAAACTTACTAATTTAGTAGACCCTTCTTGAGTTCTTGGTCTTCCTCTTTAGACATTGTAAAAAGGCACTTGGAAACTCTTTTTCAGGGGGGGGGGGGGATGATCACCCTTTTTGATTTTTTGCTTCTGGATGCTTGACTCAACTAGCAACAAGTCAGCCCAGCCCACCCTGGTATACTGATTGCAACCAGGTTTTTAATAGTAGCCGTGGTGGTGAAGGGAAAACTGGATGTTGAACATTCTTAAGTTCGGGGCGGGGGGGATACCCCCATCGCCCTGTGCTGTCATATTTTAAAAGCAGGCCTATGTAGTATGTTTTATGTAATTTTCTTTAAAGTTTCTAATAAATGGTATCCTTCAACGTTAAAAGTGAATGCCCTGAAGAACTACTCAACTCTGGACTCGAACCTACTACCCTTGTCTGGTCGGACCTCTACGTTAACGCCGCTTTATCTTCTAGATACGTAGCGCGTTTAGACATTTATTAGGGCTCACCGCCTGGGTAATCCATTGGTTCCTTGATAATTCCTATCAAAATCCTAGCAAAGGCAGTGAGCCCAAGGTCTTGGTAACCATGGCAACCAGAGTCGATAAAGAAGTTTCCCCGGTTTATCGTCGGTAATCAACTCAAGGACCAAACAAAGTACAATGTTGAATATACAAATTTGCAGATAAGTAAGGTATTATTCGTTGAAAATGGATGTTATAATATATATACATTTTTATATTAGGTATTATCATTATTAGGCGTAGGTTCATGCCTCAGGCAAACTGTGTGTGTGTGTGTGTGTGTGCAAATTGTGTGGCTCGTTGGTCTTGTGTGGCTCGTTGGTCTTGTGTGTGGCTCGTTGGTCTTGTGGTTAGCGTATCTGCTTCCAATGCAGAAGGTCCAGGGTTCGATTCCCGCTAAAGTCAGAAGTTTTTTAACTTCTGATTTGGATTTCAGTCCCATCAGTTCTTGTCTTAGGAGTTTGTAAACGGTGACTTTGGAGCCGTCCTAGCAACGAAGCACATAATAAATTTCAGAGTTGTTCTGAATCGGCCTTGTTGATTCTGGCGTTGATTCGCGGGTGTTCGCACTGTCCATACCACTGATTGCTGTATTTCCTATTAAAAATATCGATCTTTGGTTGGTTATCGCTCACTCGTCGATTGCGTCGGGGCCTGCAGGGTTGGCTTGGTCGCTTTGATTTAAAGTCCCCCACTGAAAATCAGTTATATAACTGAGTGGGTAGACTCTAAATAAAATTTATTTTATTTATTTTATTTATAACTATTGGAATATATTAAATTGCTTGGCGTGAATTTGACTACATCCAGTTACACACTTTTGGACGGTGAGAACCATGGTAGAACGCTACATTTCTAGGGCGGTGAGTCCCAGAAATGTTCTTAGGAAATGTTTAACACACGAACATCCAAATGCGTAGTTAATAAGATCCAGGTTCTCTACTCTCTACGTCATCCTCTGTGCCGCCGAGCAGATATTCAAACGACATTACCAACCAATCAGAAGATTTTTACCTCATAAACCATTCTAGCACGGCTCTGATTAAAAATCATAAAAATATCGAGATGTTAGTTTATATAAAGAAAATAATAAATTGGCTATTTGTAATGATCGAAATTTATAGAAATGATTTACATAAACTTTATTTCTCGTGAAATTGCATTGTGCATAGGAGCGCTAGTGATAGGCTGCGCAGTTATCATTGCGCAACAGTGGATTACGTGAGCGAGCATGTGCAGTGCTTCTTCCGGTCCAAACCGAAACGTGAATCAGTCGTCGGCAAGTCTCCAAGCAGTGAACATCGGTCCGCTCTCCACATCAGCAAGGTACGCATAGCATTTATTTATTATTTTATTCGTTGTCCACAGTTAATCTTGCTTTATATGTTGCCATCCTTCAGCTTTATCTTTTACCTTAGGAATTCGTGCACTGTTATTTGCATTTCGTTTTGTGATAGGTATTATTCCACATAAACGTACAGTGTCCCATAACAGCATCCTCGAAAAGCTTGGCCAAAATAGAATTTGCGATTTTTAATTTAACGTAATAGTTTATCCAAGTTCTTTTTTTCTAATTAATTTAAACGTAATAACATGCAAATTCTATTTTGCCAAGCTTTTCGAGGATGCTGTTATGGGACACTGTACGTTTATGTGGAAGGGTAGATGAGCTTGGCCCTTTTTTTAGATCTCATTCCTTTTGAGTGTGTAAGGGTTTGTCTGTATTTCTACAAGTTTTTGTTATGTGTGTGATCTCATTACTTTTCAAGTTCCATTACAAAATTATTTGCTAAAATATAATATTTTTTATCAAAGTTGATTTAAATTCTATGGTATTAGCAGTAACAATATAGGATGTAAAATATCTAGACCCGGATTCATGTACATCCTGAGTATAGGTGGTATAACCATGGTATAACGACGGTATAAGGACTGGACCCCAATTCTTGAGTTCGTGGGAGATGAGTTGAAAACGCAATTTGAAAACGAAGTCGTTTTCGTTTTCGAAGGAATTGGTATTCTTGAACGGTATCGTGGAAAAAGTCATGGTTTTTGAGTTGAAAGCATTGATATTAAACCCCTATAGTAGGCTAGATTAGCAGTCTCCTATACTCCGCACAGGCGGGAGCGTAGCAAATTGAAGACTCAACCGGCCCATTTCAAGATGGCGATTTGGTGTTTTTATTTATGCTTTTTTAATGCAATAAAGTATTTTACTGGATTGTTTGATATGGTTTTAGCTTGTGCAGCATGGTATTAAACAAAGAAACATACGAAGTGATTGTATAAGGGAATTTAGTAATCATTTGGTGTTAAAGGCTAGTATGCTTACCTGTCAACCTGGCGGCAATCTTGAGAACTATTTGGCCACAAATCGCTCCCATTTGATTAACATGTAAACTGTCATTTTAAGATGGCTTCTAATTGTACCGGAAGTGGACCACCGACTGCTGGTCTAGCCAATTATATAGGATGTATATGGTTGAAAGAGTATCACGAAATCCAAACACTTTAAAAAGATTTGCGTATAGCAAAGAGCTCGAAAAAGTTCTATATTTTTCTAGATGGCAGTGCCTTCATAAACGCGGGCCAATCGAAAGACAAGTTGTATGAAATGATTTGATTGTTGCAATTATGTAAACAAACAGTTGAGCAAGTTCATATCAGTCCAATGTTGTGCTGGCCTAGGGTTGGCTAGGCTATTGTCAAACATGTAATGTAAGTATGAATTATTTTACTAGTCCTATAGCCAAATGGAACTTTAGGCCTACATTTTGCATTATAAATATTTTCCACATCTGGGCCTAGGCCAGGGACGGTTTCTGATTTGTTTTATGAGAGTATAATGACACCTTTTCTCGTTGGTTTACATAATATAACAGGTTTACATACAATACTTTGTCCAAAAACTACACAATGTTCAATCACAACTTCGATAGTAGGCCTAAGTAGGCACTAAAGACGACTTGAAGATGCCAACATGGCTGGTACTAACCGTTGTACTCTACTAATTTAATCTTTACTCCAATCGTATTCACGTTAGCTTTATGTAAATTATCGTGTTGATTTACTTGTTTAATATATTTCTATTTTGAACTATCATGTGTTGTAACTCGTACGTTATTTATCCTGACCACCGACAACTGCATCAACACCGAGGCCAAACCGTGGCTATTGCTCGAATCCTTGCCCAACCAAACTCATCACCGGAGTAAGGAAAGGTAAGAGAATAGATGATAATAATGATAATGAGAATAGAAAATAATGGATGGAGATTATTGTAAGAGTTATTAGAACTCAATAATGTGATAAATTGTGCTAGCCTATATTTTGTAGGCCTATGTTTCTTGATGTTTACTGGCTTACTTTATGGTTACTGGAACGGAAGATTTCTGGACTCAAACAGACTAATGTCTGAAAGATGTAAGACTTTATGCTCATCCTTGTAACCATGTATTGTATTGTTTTTCATTATTATTGTATTTTGTTACAAGTCTCAAAAATCTATAATTTTGTCCGTGATGTATCTTGTAAGTGACTGCCAAGTATGTTTCCATAACATGTAAATTAATGGATGGAGATTATTGCAAGAGTTAGGGCTTAATAATGTGATCAATTGTACTAGCCCATATTTTGTGGGCATATGTTTCTTTATGGTGGTAAATTTGATTGTTTTATAATTACAGAATGTATGATGTATGTGATGATAATGTGTTGTATGACATGTAAAATAGCAAAATGCTAATAAAGATATACTACTACTACTACTACTAGGTACTACTTCCACACAAAGAAGAAAAATTTTAAATGTCCGCTATTTGTTTACGTATCGCACTTTCCCGCCTAACTCTGCTTATACCGTCAACAAGTGTCAAGTAACTATGGTTACTTGTTGATTGTATGCCAAGTGTTTAAGGCTTATTTAAAACCTTTATTTGGAAGCCTTCCAACTAACTTTTTCAACTTTTTTTTCAAAAGAGACTATATTTCTATAACCTTAATGTCCATGTAAAATATGAACATTGTAGTCCCACCCGTCTGGTCAGAATCGCGGGCCGACGTATTAGATGTTAGCAGTAGTAGGCAGTAGTAGGCAGTAGCAGTAGCTAACATCCTTAAAGTGATTTTGAGCATGTTTCAAGCCATTTTTTTTCACCAAGAAGGAATAATCGTACCCCAATAAAATTTGGCATGTGTTGTCAGGTACCTAAATCCCCTCGATTGTGATAGTTTTCAAGTTCACATTACGTTACATGACGGCTGGGTAACACCTCGAAATCACCCCAACTCTGCTTGGTGTATAAGGTGCTTGAGTGTGTAGCGCACCGCGGCTTGGCTGCGGCGCCCTAACGGGCACCTAGATGATAGAAAAACTAGATGGTTGTTCTTCAATTTTGAGTATTTTCTCGGGTCGTCGAAATCCTTACAATGTAGAAACGTAGGTAGTCAACTTGTGTGTAGATAGATTCATCCATGCCCACCGTCCCACATTTACCTATCTTACTTATATGTTGCCATCCTTCAGCTTATCTTTTACCTTAGGAATTCGTGCTCTGTTATTTGCATTCGTTTTGTGATAGGTATTATGATAGAAAAACTAGATGGTTGTTCTTCAATTTTGAGTATTTTCTCGGGTCGTCGAAATCCTTACAATGTAGAAACGTAGGTAGTCAACTTGTGTGTAGATAGATTCATCCATGCCCACCGTCCCACATTTACCCATCTTACTTTATATGTTGCCATCCTTCAGCTTTATCTTTTACCTTAGGAATTCGTGCACTGTTATTTGCATTTCGTTTTGTGATAGGTATTATGATAGAAAAACTAGATGGTTGTTCTTCAATTTTGAGTATTTTCTCGGGTCGTCGAAATCCTTACAATGTAGAAACGTAGGTAGTCAACTTGTGTGTAGATAGATTCATCCATGCCCACCGTCCCACATTTACCTATCTTACTTTATATGTTGCCATCCTTCAGCTTTATCTTTTACCTTAGGAATTCGTGCACTGTTATTTGCATTTCGTTTTTGTGATATCATGTTTTTGAAAATAGATGATTGTTCTTTAATTTTGAGTATTTTCTCGGGTCATCAAAACCGTTTCTAGGTGGAAACGTGGTCTGTAGATGGATTCATTCATCTGGAGCATCATCTAACACTAGTAGCTATCATCAAACTCTACTTCTATCATTATTAATCTGATTAATTCTTACCACTCATTAATTTCAAATACAAAGTTTGTCAAAATAGTCATTTTTCTTGAGCATTGCTCAACAAGCGTCCGGCCATATTTCTCTGTTCAAGGGTAAACCGTGACCTTGTGTATAGGTAAATAAATATTTATCGATTGTGTAACACCATTGATTCCAAGCTTAGTGCTTAGCACCTGCGAGTTATACTTATTATTATTCAAATCCCCATTGTCCCCCCTTATGCCCCACTAATTTTTGAGAAAATAATAACCATCTGACACTAATAATAACCTTAGTGGTGTGTGTGTAGGCAGTGGGAATTGCTCGTACCGCCAAAGATTAGTCATCTTTGGTACCGCTACAGTGACTCATTCTAGCACTGCATAATGTGGCTTGGCTATCGAGCTTGTGTGTTGTCCCTTTTCTTATCAAGTGCGCGTATTACGTGGAATGTGCAGGCAAAACACTAAATCACATGGTTTTTAAATATTATTGTTATTTGTGATGTTAAATGGTACAAATACGACATTCAAATCTTCGTGGGTTCGAATCCCGAATACGGCATGGGTTTTAGTTTTACATTGTTCTGGGTAAAGGTTTGATTGATTGGCATGGCAGCACAAAAGTGCACAACTGCAACATTGCTGCAATTGCAAAGTTCAATGATTTCGTGTTTATAACCCTGGGTGGGTGTGTACAATTGCATTGGGTGGATGACTGAATTTAAAGCTCTCTTGCATTACAAATAACAATCTGTCTCCTTCGGTTCAAGCAATGCTTCAAGCTTTTATCGTGCTTTTATCTTGCGTGTTCGCTATTCGGATGGAACTAAAAAGCTGTTTGTCCTAATTAGTAGCCTACATTCAAGTCTCTGTAAGAGTAGGCTTCGTGCCAGTAAGCAGACGCTCAAGGTCATAATGCGTAGAATGTAGATTGTTGGATGAGCGTAGCGAGCGTAGCGAGCGAAGCGAAAATTCCATTTCACTACACTGGAGAAAAAAATCCGGAATGTTTTTTTTTTTTTTTTTTTTCTTTCTTTCTTTCTGTATTTTTGTCTGTTTGTTAGCACGATTCCGGCTAAACCGATACTCAATTGCGATGAAATTTTATGGAGGCCTTCAAAATCTCTGAACTTAGAACTGCCACGTTTTTGAGCGCCATCGAAAAATTTATTTCTTATAAAAATCGCAATTTTACGATTTTTTTCGATTTTTTGAAAATTTATTTTACTTATTACACCTACATGCTTGATCCTATTGTAATAAGTTTTTCACAGAACCTTAATTTTATTAATTTATATATTCGTGTGAAATTTGAGCGCAATCGAATAATTATTTCTTATAAAAATCCCAATTTTTTGATTTTTTTCTTTTTTTTAAATAACGATTAATTAAAAAATTTAAAATTTAAGTTAATTTTTATTAAATTAAAATTAATTTAAAAAAAATTTGGACTTGGTAATAATTTTTTCACAGAACAACAGAAAATCCGCATAACACATGGCAGCTCAATGCACCAATACGCTCATCCAACAACGCGGAGGGACTTAAGCGTTTTCCTAGTTAATCTCATGTTTATGTCTGTTTGTTACAGGTCTTTTACACGCACACTACAGCTGACGTCTGGCTGTCACCCAACACGTCACTGTCTGCGGGGGGGGGGGGGGGGGGGGGCGCACGTCACCACATCTCTCACTACTACCCACGCAATGAAAACGTCAATACAGGTGAGCTTCTGTTGCATAACACCTCTACCCATACAATTTAATTAAATTTAAATAGACTGACAATTAATTATATTAAATTTGTATTATATATTTGGGTCTATTTTTTTTGTCAATTAACTAGCCCCTAATTGTTTGAATTGATGATTCTGTAAATTCATACCTTCTTCCAGTACAGATTGTACAGATGGTTCTAGGTTCGATTCTTGAAAATATGTCCAATCATTAAGTAAAGGTAGCCTATATTATGGTGGCATGACCCAACCTCACACATAATACACCTCTGTTATTTTTAACTTAAATATCATTATTATCTTATTTCTTACTGGTCGAACATGTTATCAAAGACTAAAGGGTACACAATAGGCTTGTGCGAACAGGATTTTTAATTTCAAACAGAACTCGTTTCTGAGGGGTTATCCATCAAAATTTGAACCGAACTCTAACTGAACTTATGGGATATCAAACTGTTATAGCAGGTAAAATAGTGATAAGTCTGGACCGGCACCTCCACCAAGGAAGTATGCTCCTCATGGACCGGCCCCTCCACCATTTTTTAATTTTTAAATTTGTACTAGGAATCCGGGAATATTTTATTGACAATGCCAAATAATAGGCGCCCGCACACCACTAGCCTACTAATTAGTAAAAGAAAAGTAATTTTCATGTTATTTTAAGTTCGAGGTCGAATTCTGAACGTTCACACACCCCTTGATTATAAACCTTGCACTCGGTAGGCTACTGCACCAAACAATTGCTAATACCTGATGGATATAGCAGTTACTCTTAAGCTCCTGCTGCCTTCTGCAGCTCATGTAGTTGAGGTGGGCACTGGGGCTAGGCAAATAAACCCATTGTAAGCTAGTTAACTGATGTTCATTTCCTTGTTCTTAGACAATCTACGATGCAACAAGCAATACCAGTCGGTGAATATCTACCCAAGACTCTCTGGCAATGACAGTCTCGCAAGACTTCCCAGCCTAGCTCGGACTACTTCAAGCAGTGAACCAACTTACCTCTGGTCCGAAACTGTACGCAGCTCAGTTAAGTGGTGAGTTAGGCCGCGTTCCCATAACTTTGGTTTAGTCTTAAGAAATTGTTATTGGTTGTTATGGTAACAAGAAATCAGATATCCTGATTGGTTAGTAATGTTTCAGTGGCCTGTCATAATGAAGTTACTCCTATTCATTGGTCGTCGTATAAATAACAAAACGTCTGATTGGTCCATCATAAGAATTATGGTTTTGTTATAACAATTTCTTAGGACAAAAACGTAAACAATTTAACACGTATTTCCTATCCCTTATAACTAAACCAATTTGTGGGAACGCGGCCTAACTGAACACCCGAGTCGTCTCAACGCTTGTACTGTCAGACTTTAATTGTGCGTCGACCATCTCGTGAGGCTCGACTGCCGTAATGTTTAATTTTGAACTGGCCTTTGAAAGACAAATCCTAGAAACTTTATATATCCACGTGCTCTTTGGGTAAATTGATGCATTGACAGTCAAAATGATTATCAACAATTTTAAAACAATTTAAATAATACTGAATTTATGATTTAATAATAATAATAATAGATTTGACAGCTACATTGCAGTCTTCTGTTGGATTTATGTCATGAAAGTCCACAGTCAGTCACAACAAATAGCAGTTTAGTAAAGGTTGTTCTGTGGTCCCGGTAGCTTAATTGGTAGAGCTATGGCACGTTAAGCCGGAGGTCTGGGTTCGAACCCCAGTCGGGGCAAACTTTTTGACAACTGCTATGAATCAATAACTATGTCCTTAAAGCGGGCTTATGCTTAAAAAACTTATATTAATAATAATAATCATAGCGTTGTCGAAAAAGTTTGCCCCGACTGGGATTCAACCCCCCGTTGGGGGAAAATTTTTGCCCCTAAAGGGGTTCAATGCTTAAAAACTTTATATTAATAATAATAATGAAGGATTGAAGACTTTCGCGGACCGTTATATTAATATTAGACGGTTTTCGGGACATTGTACCGCGTTATTAAGAGTGTAATAACACATACCTGTGTTATTGCGCGCTTGACGTTTCGCAGCCTACTGTGAGCCGCATTGTCCAAAGACTGAAGAGATTCCTGCTTTGCTCCTGGTTTGAGCCCTCGTTTTCATCCCATGTGTGCCTGCGGTGGAAGATGATATTGGCCACATTGCCTGTTGTGTGTGTGGGGTGGAGGGGGCGGGGGATGGCGCAAACGATGGTCTGTCTGTCCGACTCTGGTTGCTGATACTATTCCACTCTTCGTACGTTCCAGTGTCGGACCCCAAGATGGACTTAATTTGAATCCATCTCCTCCATTGAAATTATTGTCGTTTTTTCGGATTTCCACCGCCTCCCTGATGTATCTCGGCAAAAAGTTGGTACCGGTATTGGAGTTGAGGACTCGTGTGTTATCAAACTGAATTTGGTGTCCTGGGTTTGAAATATTCTCCTGGGCGTGTTTAGCCAGCGCAGAGTTGTTTGAGTCGCCTTTCCTGCAGTGGGCCATGTGTTCGATTATTCTTGTTCTAATTGTTCGGCCCGTCTGTCGATGTACACTTTACCACACTCACAGGGAACTTCGTACACTCCGAGACCATTAGAGGAATATGGTCTTTGACTGAGTTAGTGACGCTTGGAGTTTTTTATGTGTGGAGTAAAACAGGGTGTATGTCATGCTTTTTTAGTATACGCGCTATCTTGTCGGTGACCTGATGAACATATGGAAGAAAAGCTTTATTTTTTACATTGTCAGTTGATTTATCTTTCTCTACAGGTTTTTGAGATACACTTTGTTGTTTGAATGCTCTTCTTATGGCAATGGGATTGTATCCATTCTGCACTAAAGCTGTTGTGAGAGTTTTCTTTTCGTTTATAAAGCTTTGTTTATCGGAAATACGCACTGCCCTAGTTATAAGGGTATTCATAACTGCTCGTTTTTGATTCGGATGGTGGTGTGATTGAGCGTGCAGGTACTGATTAGTGTGCGTGTCTTTCCTGTATACACTGTGGCCTAGTTTTCCATTATTTAGTTTTGTTACCAGTACGTCTAGGAAAGGTAGACTATTGTTTTTCTCTCGTTCGATAGTAAATTGAATGCTTTTATTGGGGGCGCGCCGTTTCATCGACACTTCGTTTCATGGACACCGCCGTTTCATCGACAAATTCATTTAATATTTGAAATGTTCGTGACCACCGTTTCATCGACAACTCTGAGAAGCCCGGCACCGCCGTTTCATCGACACCTCCGTTTCCTCGACAAAACTGTGAGTAGTAGCTGGTCTGAAAACATCGTCTGGCGCGCGGATTTTGTATTGCTCCTAACATAAGGTTCTTGCTTGTAAGTTATACGATGTGATATGAATTTTCCAAAACATTAAGTATCGTTATTGTATGGTTATTGTATAGTTGATAATACACATACATAGATTTATGAGCATATTAATTAAGTGCCGCATGCAACTAGACGTGTTATTAACGCTTTTTGCGTGTATATAATCTATATTCGATAAAAATGCCAAACTAATTTAAATTATGCACTGTCAGGTTGGCCAAATATGTGTCAATTTAAAAAAATAATGGTGACTTCAATTTTTATTAAAATACGTTTAGTTTTCATCTTCCAATGCATATGTGTAAAATATAACTTGTATAATGAAATATTTACTTACTGATTTGAAAACCTCCGTTGTAAAAACACATTTTTCGGCTTATACTCCAACGGTATATTTTTCGAGAAAATGTGATTGTAATGTAATATCTGTTTCAGACGTAAAAATTAAATCAAGGTATGGACCGTTAAAACCCAAAGAAGTTTTCGACGTGACGGGTAATTGTCCTCCTTTGTGAATTAGTTAGTATCACTGACCATT